>JARYGA010000437.1:0-85648 GCA_030545235.1 Helianthus tuberosus
AAAAGTCAACATGATACTTAAATTCTAATTTATGCATAATAAGCAATGTAGAACATATACAACCTGTTTGATCATTATTATAACTTGGTAATTAGTGTAAGAACATGTCTAAACATGTTCAACCCGACAATTTCCTGTTTAGACCCGGTTCGGAACCGAAAGTCGCATAGTTTGACTTTTGCTTTGACTTTCAGTTCTGAACCGTTTAGGCATGTTTTAGAAATTCCTCAGAGCTTTAATTGGACTAGGTTACATACTAGTATAACCCTCTGTGATTATACACCTTGGTTCATTAGTTATCCAATTAATATGCATGTTTCCGTTAATTGCTCATATGTTGACCATTATGCCCTTTTTACCTTAAAACGTGATTTTTGAAAATGTAAAATATTAGAAACCTTTGTTACTGATATATAAATTTGTACCCAAAATTTGAGATCAATTGGTGGTGTAGATTGAGAGTTATGCTCATTAGCGCAAAATGAAAGCTTTATGTTAATTAAATGGCGTAATTAGCGTATAGCCTAGTTAAGCCTACTTTATGATATCAAACTTATTACCCACTGATGTCATATATTATTTTGGGATTTTTGAAGATTTTTAATTAATTTTAAGCTGAGCATAACTTATAGTCGTAGGCTTAATCCGGTAATTGTCGGTTTTTCCCTTACGGGCTATAAAATGAGTTTTACATATCTAAACGACTCCAAACCTTTTGCTACTGATTAGGTATGATAAATAAATTATTTTAAGTCTTCTAGAATAATAAAAATATCAGCTTTATGTATATAACCCGGAAACGGCTCCTAATCGCCTTTCTAAGCGTTTTTAACGCATAGTATGTACTAGACTATTTTTAAACATACAAGGGTGATACCTACTGATGTTTTAGGTAAATTATAATGTTTTAACAGTAAGCAAAAGTTGTTTAACTCAAACTTCAGTTTTGAGCTTCACGGTTTATGTGAAATTACCAAAATGCCCTTGCGGTGCATAGTTTGTGTTTAAATACGTTTCGGGAATAATGAAAGACATCTTACTGAAGTCACAACATATTTGAAGCATATTAACTTAGGAAACCTGTATATGGCTCTTACGGATACCCGTTACGCTTATTACGCGTTCGGTTCGGTTTATATAACTAGTTTACATAAATTAGCCGAAGTGGGTCAAACCTTATCGGTTTTATCTCAAAATCCAGAATGTGTATGAAATACCCATATTAAACAAGTCTTGAAACTTGTCGGGTCTAAATCACATTCTATCCGATCTTCCGATTTAGGTCCGGTTTATTAATGTAGTTACCTATATTAGGTGTCGTTTGATATCCGTGATCTCTAGCATTGTTTGGTTGTTACTCAAGGACTACTAAGCAATCTCAAGTGAGTACATAGACCCCTCTTTTATTGTTTTCAAACTATTTTGGGGTGGAACACATGTGCCTACTTGTTACTTTCATGCTTTCCTGTTTTCACATCATATACCTGCTACGTTTGTTAGTACATTATAGTACATGATTTCATTACATTTCATGCTATGTATGTCCATTGTGTGCATACTTAGTACATTGTTTTACATTACATTTCTGCTATGTATGTTGACTGATAGCATGCTAGCACATTGATTTACATGACTTTTTTTGCTTTGTATGTTAACTTAGCATACTTAGTACATTATTTTCATATGACATGTACACAATTGCTATAACATTTGGTTTGCATAAACGAGACTTATATACGTTCATTAACATTAGCTACGCCGCTCAGTAGTAAGTACTGGTACCATAGGACTTGACAAATCCCATTCCTGACATCTCGGGTTTGTTTGGATGTAAGGAATGACTGAATCCGAAAACATTTCTTTTGATAACCTTGACTGAAAGGGTTATCCGACTGTCTCAAGGCTTGAATGTATGCGTTAACTTACCACATAAATGTTTGTATCAATGTAACATGCATTACTTTGCAAAACATAACTTTTTGATATATTCAAAATACTTCGTGTTGTACATTTCTACATTTGGATTATGTGACAATACTTTACTTACAATACATAACATTTGTTACACATTACTTGACTACATTTGGACTTTTAAACATTTGACATGGCTTATACAAGGACTTTTGACTATTGTTTTAAACATGGACTTTATACATTGGTGGTTTGTTTAAGTGACTTAAGTAACGAGATGTGAGTAATATGATACAAGCATGGTGGATACGTCGCTGGTACTTCCTATATATAAGTGTTTGTATTATATTACATATCATAGCGTTATTTAAATCATTCAATTTGGACTTATACATTTTACACAAGTAACACGATTTTCACAAAACTTTGGTTTACAAATAATTTACTTTATACAACTCATTTTACGTGGTTATACATTTAACCATACATTATTCTTTTATTTATACATATCATTCGATCTTATCGCTTTTTAAACTATTTACAAAACAAAACAATTTACAAGGTTCATGACTGACTTTTGATAAACAACTTTTTCTAAACTTATAAGTCATGAATCCTATTTTCACAAACCTATGTATCTCACAGGCATTTTTATGTTGACGTACCTATTTTCACATGTGTTTTCAGGAGCTTTTGCGTAGGATGATGATCGTGACAGTAGGGCGGACCTGTGCCTTAGAGACATAAAATGAAGATAGAACTAGTTTAATTATGTTCTGAACTCTTTGATTTCTGTTTAAGACAATGTAACTCTTATGTTGATAAATAAAATACAACTTTGAATGCCATGGTTATGAAACAATTAATTATGTTACAACACTCCCCGACGTTTTCCGCCACGTTTTGTATGTTATACGTGGTCGGGGTGTGACAGAAGAGTTGGTATCAGAGCCAATGGTTATAGGGAATTAGGTTATTAGTAATTCTTTGACCTAGACTATAACCTTTCTAGGACCCTAACATAAGTTATCTTGTGTTTAGATCTTAAAACATGCACATCACCTATCCCGGTAGGGGAGTATCGTGACGTGGTTGGCAACATAATAGTCAAACAACACAATATTTAAATGCACAGCGGAAGCAAAGTATAGATTCATTTCAACCAAAAGATATTGTAATATTAAGTATCACAAATAGTCGAATATAAATCCACAGGTAGATCAAAATAAAAAGGAAACAAATGTTCAACAGTTTATGACATCCAAGCTGGCGAGACTTATTGTGGATGCTAGGAGACAAGCCAGCCTATTTCGCGTAGTACCTGCACTTAACCTTTTTAGGAAAAATACGTCAGTTTACACTGGTAAATACAATCACCCGACTCATTTTGAAAAGAGTTTAAGAAAATGCATTTAAGGCACAAGGCACAAATAATATTTTTATAACTTGGGATAATTATTTAAATATATAATCCTGTAAAGGATTTACATGTTCCTTATGCGTTCAGTAGCCCGGATCGAGCCGGGTTAAAGATCAATAAACACACCACTTTATTTAAATGAGACACTGACAGGTGTACGCCTACACCTGAGTGCTAAGGTCGTGGCCATTTCGTAAAATGATGCCAGGGATATCCGGGACACGGTCATTAACCCCCAAAGGCTTTAAGCAAACAATACAATTTAAACGAAACATCTCAATACTTTAACCATAATACAATTAAAGATTCAATGTCCGACCAAGCGGTATTTTATATACCGTACCCCAAGCCCGTATAGGGAAATAAGTTAAAAGTATTTACCTGAGTAAGTATAAATCAAAATCAGCGAGTGCAAGTATCCTTTACTGGTTCTCCTAATCTGGAACGAAGGTTTATAATAACCTATTAGAATCCTAACGGGTCTTTAGTTAAGCTTACGCTTAGACCGGTTAGTTTTAAAGATACGGTTCGTACGCACGATTAAGCGAAGACCAGATAGAATGTGATTTAGACCCGACAAGTTTGAAGACTTGCTTAATATGGGTATATGATACACATTCTGGATTTTGAGATAAAACCGATAAGGTTTGACCCGTTTCGGCTAATTTATGTAAACTAGTTACATAAACCGAACCGAACGCGTATGAAGCGTAACGGGTAACCATAAGATTCCTAAACAGGTTTCCTAAGTTAACATGCCTAAAATATGTCATGATATCAGTAGGATACCTTCCGTTATACCCAAAACGAGTTTAATCGCATATTAAGCCCCGTAGGGGTATTTTGGTCATTTTAAAGATTATAAAAGGGATTAATTACATTTCTGTGAACCGGGTCTGAATACATCAGTAAATTAGTTTATTTTAACAGGTTATAACATTTGGTTATAAGTCTTATATGTCAAAATAGTTTTAAACCCTAACTATGCGTATAATACGCGTATAAAGCCGTTTTAAGCGACGTACGGGTTAAAATACGATTCTGAGTTTCCTGATCAGTTAAATAGGTTCAAAACACTCTTTTTAATATTTAAAAATAGTAGCAATTGGATTGGTGTCAAAAGGATTTGTAAAACTCATTTTATGGCCGAAAAGGGTATATTTGGTATTAACCGAATTAAGGCACTAATCCTAGCTTATGATCAGTTTAAAAATAATTAAAAATCTTCAAAAATCCCAAAATATTATATTACATCAGTGGGTAAAAGTTTTGGTGTCAAAAATGGGTTTTAGATAGGCGTTACGCTAATGACGTCATTTAATTACTAAGAATCGCTATAATTACGTCATTAAGCATAACTCCTAATCTGGACCTCCGCTTGATGTGAAATTTTACTGACATGTTTAATAATCAGTAACTAAGATTATTTTACTTTCATATCTCTAAAAATCTCGTTTTATGATCATAAGGGCATTACGGTAAATATTTAGGCGATTAACGGAAACATCGGACAATTAAGGATTCATGTGGTATAAACGCAGAGGGTTATACACACATGTAACTAGGTCCTAATGGAACTTTAAGGCATGTCTAAAACTATCTAAACCGGGTCAGAACTGAGGTCAAAGCAAAAGTCAAACTTTTGCGTCTTTCGGTTCCGAATCGGTTCAAAACAGAAAGTTGTCGAATCAAACAAGCGTAGACAAGTTTTTATACTTATTATCAGTTTATAAGAATGATAAAATAGGTGATACGCCTTTTACATCGTTAATCATGCGTTAAATCGAAAATACCATTTCTGTTGACTTTTTCGGACAACGTTTGACTCGACAAACGACCTAGTTAGGATTGGAATCAGTGGGTGCCCTTTTAAGGGTTTAAAGCCCACATGATTACCAACTTATAACAACTTTCGATTTGACAAAACCCTGGACCATTTGTGTTTTATCGTGAAGTCAAACCGTAGTTACGACGGTTTGATTTCTAGGCTACAAACTAAGCATAACTGAATTAGAGAAGATCAAGGGTACTTACACTTGTCTAATGGATGATTTGGAATGCTTGGAATCTGCTTGTATGCTCCAGAGATGATCAGGAAGTGAATGCAAGATGAATGCAAAGAATGTGGTCTTTTATATTAATTCAAACATCTTGGATCATCAACACATAAGTCTAGGTGTGACAACCCGAATAATTAAGGTTAGCGCTACTTTAAAGTGCTGCAACTTTTGGCGCGTATCTCTACGTTTATTTATTCATTTCACGCATCATTGACTAATTACGTATGTGTAACTGATCAACTGTATGGAATTGTTAAATGTTTTATGTACTGTACCAGGCCAATTACACATCTTATGTGTTTCCTGAATTGATTTCGGCCCACTTGCTAATTAAATTGACTACTGGCCCACTTAGGTTATTGGGTATTTCATTTAAAGGTTACGTACCCCTTTGTATATCTCACAATGATACCCTACTTCTCATTCCAATTGAAGACGGCAGACACCCTTTTTGATACATCAGTGTTCCGATCAAATTAGTGGTTAGTAAAACCATATCCATGTTAACTATTAATTGTTGGGTGTGTTTTCTTTTATTTGATCATAACTGTGATTTGTGTAGGGTTGTAATACTGAATGATGAATTGACCAGTAACTAGATCTTCATGTATTGCATGTTATGTTGAGATTGATTTCGATGGAATGATGATGATTTAGAGTGATAGGGCTGTTATGCTCAAAGGGATTAATATTGAATTGATGTTGACTTGCAATCCACTACAAGAAAATAGGTCCAATAAGATCATATGTTGGATATATATTGTCTGCTACAAACTTCTAGGTGCATGTGTTGTGAAGTTCAAAGTCGACAACTCATCATTCATGATATCGATTCCATGTGTAGATGTCAGACTTTTATATGAATGCATTTAGTATATGCTATCAATATAGAATTCATGTATGTTGCTGATTAGATAAGATATTATATGAATGATCTAATGATTGTATACGATCTTGGTTTGCATAATAATTTAGTAATATGATTTCATGTATTAACAGTTAGTGGGTGATGATGTTGAGCATATGATGTTGAACTGATTTGTATTTTAGGGATCTGTATAATCTGAGGCAAGATCGGTTGTTATGTATGATGTCTATGTTCGACTATATTTGATTAATATTGATCTGATAGGTCTAGCAGATTACGGTTATTGTTGTGTTACGAAACTGATGTTGGTGAGTGGTGGAGCCGACGAAATCACTAGTCCAACGAAAACACTTGGGGATTTCGTGACCCAAGTGATTTCGCCAAAAAGAGATTTCGGCCACCCAAGTGTTTTCGCCACATGCATGTCTGATTTTGTTGATTTATGCGACCCATTAACTCCGTTATGTTATCACTCTGTTAAGTTGTTAACTCGGTATGAACATCATATTTACTCCATTAGGTTATAACTCTGTTAGTATGAAACTCTAGTAGTTTGATAACTAGTTTAATTCCGATTGACTCTGTTATTTTTGTTAACTATGCTAAGTGTGTTAACCTCGTTAAACCTGTTGACTCCGTTAAGTAGGTTGATGAAAAACCATGTTAAGTATGGTAAGTGTATGAACCCTCCTGAATATGTAACTCCGTTAAATTAGTGACACTGTTAAAACTTGTTAACAGTGTTAAGTGTGATAACTTAGTTAAGGAACTTGCATGTAACTTTGAACCTGGTATGGTTGGCAAACTGTTTATGTGTTATTTGATGTTAATTGCCAAATCACTCTGTAATACTGATGGTACGAGAAACATTACGAATATGAACTGATTTAGTATACGTGCACTATAGGACGTGATTGATTTCTTGTGAGCACTTAACTTAGCATACCGAGCAAAACAAGGTGAGTTCACACTCTTACAAAAACATGGGATTCCCAGGGCTGGGAATGGGTTTTGAATATTGGGATTGAGTAATTGCTTGGACTTTTATCATTACTAGACTACCTACCATCGTCCGCGGATGCGCAGGACACATACGTAAAACCTACGTATACTTGTATTTACCACTGTCCTCGGGTGACGAAGGACACTTACGTAAAGCCTACGTAAACGCATACACACTACTGTCTTCGGGTGATGAAGGACACTTACGTAAAACCTACGTAAACCTCGCGTACCACTGTCCTCGGGTTGAGAAGGGTACTTACGTAAAGCCTACGTAAACCACATACGCAATCCTGTTCTCGGGTTAGGAAGAACACTTATGGTATAACATGTCTAGTAAATACAAACATGGGAAGCCCCCACTAATAGTACATACAACATGGGAAGCCCCCATCTCTTGAATATACAAGCGATTTAGTTAATAACGCATGGATGTGCAACGAACTTACTTTCTGTGAACTCGCTCAACCAGTTGTTGACTCTCTGTTACATGCCTTGCAGGACCTTAGGTACTTATGGAGCTTGCACGGGAGGCGCTGTCGTTGTGGAACATGGATCGAGGATGTTATGTTAAAACATTTAAACAATTGAACTTATTGCTTACGTTGGGTTTTCATTTATGCTTCCGCTAAACATTGAATCATACTTATGTTTTGAACACCCTTCATATTGGTTTGGTTGAATTACATTTACTTATTATGTTCAATATGATTGGTGGCTTGATCCTGGTCAGTCACGCCTCCAAGCGGCGATACTCCGCGTGTGGATTTTGGGGGTGTGACAGATTGGTATCAGAGCCATTGGTTATATAGAACTCGGTTTTAATAAGGGGAAAACGTTTTTATTAAAACCAGACTATAACCTGTACGGTGCTCAACGATCCACAACGACGCCTCGCTCCACGTGCAAGACTCAACATCCTAGGTAATATGGTATATGTTTTATTGCCTACATGCTAGATTACATAGAACTTTGCTCATGGTATGCTTAGATAAACGTAACAACTATTGCTTGAGAATACTTGTGTGCTCACTCTCTTCTGTCATTGCACTTTCGCGAACCTCTCTCACTCATGTTCTCCTTGATATCAAGATCATGAGTGGACGCGTTAACCTAACTCAAGCCCAGTTGGCGGCTTCGATCACTGAACAAGTTATTGCAGCACTCGCAGCTGCTCAGGCAGGAGGTGTAACCTGCCATCACCACTTACTCTAGCATCTTTAGATCCTACTCTCGTAAACCAACACTCGTGCTCAAGTATGTTTACTCTTACGCACACGACAGGTCAACATGCTCTGCCACCTGTGTGCACATTCAAGACGTTCATGGACCGTCGTCCTAGTACTTTCAGTGGCACTGAAGGAGCCGTTGGACTCCTCCACTGGTTCGAGAAGCTCGAATCGGTCTTTGAAATGTGTGAATGCCCTGAGGTTCGTAGGGTGAAGTACGCCACTGGTACTCTCGAAGGCACTGCGCTAACTTGGTGGAACGCGCAAGTTCAGATGCTGGGGCTGGCGGCTGCTAATGCCACCCCATGGAATGATTTTAAGGAACTGATCAAACGTGAATACTGTAGTCATTATGACATCCACAAGCTGGAAGCGGAGTTCTTTAGCCTGAAGATGACGGGGTCAGAGATAGAAGCCTACACGAAACGATCCAATGAACTGGCAGTGTTATGTCCAACTATGGTGGATCCTCCCATCAAGAGCATTGAGCTGTACCTCAAATGCTTAGTACCAGAGATTCAGAGTCATGTGACTTCTGCCAACCTTGCTACTATTCAAGATGTTACTCGTCTTGCTCATCGTCTCACAGACCAGGCAGTGGAACAGAACAAGCTGCCTAAACGTATTGGTGCTACTGCTATTACTACTTCTGCTACTCCCAGTGACAACAAGCGAAAATGGGATGGAACCTCCAGCAAGGGTTCAACTTCGTTTCAATCCCAGGCACAGCAGCGAAAGACAGATAATTACCAGAGCCCCAGTCAGCAGTCTTCTGGTAGTCAAAGGCAGAGTGGATATCGAGGAAATCACCCAAAGTGCATTAGATGCAATAGACACCACAGTGGTCATAGTCAAGGGTTGTAACCTCATCTTAGCTGGTCAGAGATTCTCCATCAACCTCATTCCTATAGTCTTGGGTAGTTTCGACATCGTCATTGGGATGGATTGGTTATCCCAACAACAAGCAGAGATCCTATGCAAAGGGAAGATTGCTTGTATTCCCCGTTCTGGTAAAGAACCTCTCGAAGTTAAAGGCGACAAGAGTGGTGTCGTGAGTGGCATCATTTCCTTCTTGAAGGCTCAGAAGTGTTTGCGAAAGGGCCACACAGCTATTTTAGCACTCGTTACTGATACATCGAAGAAAGAGAAAAATATTGGGGATATTCCAGTAGTACGCGATTTCCCTCAAGTGTTTCCTGAAGAGTTACCTGGGTTACCGCCTCATCGCCAGATCGAATTTCAGATCGAGCTAGCTCCTGGAGCAGCACCTATAGCTCGAGCACCTTATCGCTTAGCTCCAACTGAACTGGAAGAACTATTTAAGCAATTGCAAGAACTTTTGGAAAAGGGTTTCATACGTCCTAGCTCTTCACCCTGGGAAGCTCCAGTATTATTTGTGAAGAAGAAAGACGGTACCTTCCGTATGTGCATAGATTACCGCGAACTAAGCAAGGTGAATGTGAAGAAATCGTTATTCTCTTCCACGCATCGATGACTTATTCAACCAGTTGCAAGGGTCGAGCTATTACTCGAAGATTGACCTGAGGTCAGGCTATCATCAATTGAGAGTCCGGGACGAGGACGTCTCCAAAACAGCGTTCAGAACACGCTACGGTCACTACAAATTTCTGGTCATGCCATTCGGATTAACGAACGCGCCTGTGGTTTTCATGGATCTTATGAACAGGGTGTGCAAACCTTATCTTGACAAGTTTGTTATTGTTTTCATTGACGACATCCTGATCTATTCGAAGAGTCAGGAGGAACACGAGCAGCATTTACGACTCATTTTGGAACTCCTTCGAGCAGAACAGTTGTACGCCAAGTTTTCAAAATGCGACTTCTGGCTTCGTGAAGTCCACTTTCTAGGCCACGTGGTGAACAAGGATGGGATTCATGTCGATCCATCCAAGGTAGATTCGATCAAGAACCGGCCTGCACCCCGCACACCAACCGAAATACGCCAATTCTTGGGTTTGGAGGGTTATTATAGAAGGTTCATCAAAGACTTCTCAAAGATTGCGCAGCCGCTTACACTACTGACACAGAAAGGTGTTGCTTACCGTTGGGGTAATACACAGGAAACAGCGTTTCAGCACTTAAAGGATAGACTTTGTAGCGCACCTATCCTCTCATTGCCTGAAGGCACGGACGATTTTGTAGTCTACTTCGACGCATCTATTCAGGGTCTTGGATGCGTGTTGATGCAACGGGATAAAGTCATTGCTTATGCTTCGCGCCAACTCAAGATTCGCGAACGGAATTACACTACACATGATTTAGAGCTGGGAGCTGTTGTTTTCGCACTCAAGATATGGCGACATTACCTGTATGGCACCAAGTGCACCATCTACACCGATCATAGGAGTCTCAAGCATATCTTCAAGCAGAAAGAGTTGAACATGCGACAGTGTCGATGGGTCGAGCTACTGAACGATTACGAATGTGCTATAAAGTACCATCCGGGCAAAGCCAATGTGGTGGCCGACGCCCTTAGCTGAAAAGATACTACACCTAGGCGTGTACGAGCATTGCAACTCACTATTCAGTCTAGTCTCCTGTACAGATACGAGATGCTCAGGTAGAAGCATTGAAACCAGAAAACGTCAGGGCTGAAGCTCTACGCGGCTCAAGGCAACGGTTAGAACAAAAGGCAGACGGTGCCTACTATGTAACAGGATGCATCTGGGTCCCACTCTATGGTAACTTACGCGAGTTTGTAATGGATGAAGCTCATAAGTCTCGCTACTCTGTACATCCTGGTTCGGATAAGATGTACCACGACTTGAAAACTACATACTGGTGGCCTAGCATGAAAGCTCACATAGCAACTTACGTTAGCAAGTGTTTGACTTGTGCGAGAGTTAAAGCGGAATATCAGAAACCTTCAGGCCCACTCCAACAACCTGAGATACCACAATGGAAATGGGAGCAAATTTCCATGGATTTTGTTACTGGCCTACCTAGATCTCAGCGTGGAAATGATACTATTTGGGTGATCGTGGATCGACTCACAAAGTCTGCACACTTCCTGGCTATTAAGGAAACAGACAAGTTCTCTACATTAGCAGACATCTATCTTAAAGAAGTGGTTTCAAGGCACGGAGTGCCAACTTCCATTATCTCTGATCGTGATGCACGTTTTACTTCGGAACTGTGGCAAGCAATGCACAAATCTTTTGGCTCTCGTTTAGACATGAGCACAGCTTATCACCCTCAGACAGATGGGCAGTCTGAACGCACTATTCAAACTCTAGAAGACATGCTTCGTGCATGTGTAATCGATTTCGGCAACGACTGGGAAAAACACCTCCCGTTAGTAGAGTTCTCGTATAACAACAGTTACCACACCAGCATTCAAGCCGCTCCATTCGAGGCATTGTACGGGCGTAAATGCCGGTCACCTCTTTGTTGGGCAGAGGTGGGAGATAGTCGGATCACTGGTCCAGAACTTGTGGTAGACACAACAGAACGAATTGCTCAGATACGCCAACGAATGGCGGCAGCTCGTGACCGTCAGAAAGCATACGCCGATAAAGACAGAAAACCACTCGAGTTCCAGGTTGGGGATCGAGTGCTACTCAAAGTGTCACCCTGGAAGGGTGTGGTTCGTTTTGGCAAACGAGGCAAGCTCAATCTGCGATACGTCGGACCATTTGAAATCATGGAGAAAATAGGCAAGGTGGCCTACAAACTAAACTTACCAGCTGAACTCAGTGCGGTTCACAATGTCTTTCACGTGTCAAATCTGAAGAAATGTCTGTCAGATGAGACCCTCATAGTTCCTTTGAAGGAGCTTACTATCGATGAACAGTTGCGATTCGTCGAGGAACCAGTTGAAATCACGGACCGGGATGTTAAGGTCCTCAAGCACACTAGAATACCTCTTGTTCGAGTTCGTTAGAACTCCCGTCGTGGCCCAGAGTTCACCTGGGAACGAGAAGATCAAATGAAACTCAAGTACCCCCAGTTATTCGGAAACAGTACAACCACTACTGAGGCTGAAGCTACTACAGAATTTCGGGACGAAATTCCAAATCAACGGGGGGATGATGTGGCACCCCAGGAAAACCAGTAAACTATCAGTAAACTACACAACACAACTAGCTTCCTCAGTAACCATGCGCTAAATTTCGGGACGAAATTTCTTTCAAGTTGGGGATAATGTGACAACCCGAATAATTAAGGTTAGCGCTACTTTAAAGTGCTGCAACTTTTAGCGCGTGTCTCTACGTTTATTTATTCGTTTCACGCATCATTGACTAATTACGTATGTGTAACTGATCAACTGTATGGAATTGTTAAATGTTTTATGTACTGTACCAGGCCCATTACACATCTTATGTGTTTCCTGAATTGATTTCGGCCCACTTGCTAATTAAATTGACTACCGGCCCACTTAGGTTATTGGGTATTTCATTTAAAGGTTACGTACCCCTTTGTATATCTCACAATGATACCCTACTTCTCATTCCAATTGAAGACGGCAGACACCCTTTTTGATACATCAGTGTTCCGATCAAATTAGTGGTTAGTAAAACCATATCCATGTTAACTATTAATTGTTGGGTGTGTTTTCTTTTATTTGATCATAACTGTGATTTGTGTAGGGTTGTAATACTGAATGATGAATTGACCAGTAACTAGATCTTCATGTATTGCATGTTATGTTGAGATTGATTTCGATGGAATGATGATGATTTAGAGTGATAGGGCTGTTATGCTCAAAGGGATTAATATTGAATTGATGTTGACTTGCAATCCACTACAAGAAAATAGGTCCAATAAGATCATATGTTGGATATATATTGTCTGCTACAAACTTCTAGGTGCATGTGTTGTGAAGTTCAAAGTCGACAACTCATCATTCATGATATCGATTCCATGTGTAGATGTCAGACTTTTATATGAATGCATTTAGTATGTGCTATCAATATAGAATTCATGTATGTTGCTGATTAGATAAGATATTATATGAATGATCTAATGATTGTATACGATCTTGGTTTGCATAATAATTTAGTAATATGATTTCATGTATTAACAGTTAGTGGGTGATGATGTTGAGCATATGATGTTGAACTGATTTGTATTTTAGGGATCTGTATAATCTGAGGCAAGATCGGTTGTTATGTATGATGTCTATGTTCGACTATATTTGATTAATATTGATCTGATAGGTCTAGCAGATTAGGGTTATTGTCGTGTTACGAAACTGATGTTGGTGAGTGGTGGAGCCGACGAAATCACTAGTCCAACGAAAACACTTGGGGATTTCGTGACCCAAGTGATTTCGCCAAAAAGAGATTTCGGCCACCCAAGTGTTTTCGCCACATGCATGTCTGATTTTGTTGATTTATGCGACCCATTAACTCCGTTATGTTATCACTCTGTTAAGTTGTTAACTCGGTATGAACATCATATTTATTCCGTTAGGTTATAACTCTGTTAGTATGAAACTCTAGTAGTTTGATAACTAGTTTAATTCCGATTGACTCTGTTATGTATGTTAACTATGCTAAGTGTGTTAACCTCGTTAAACCTGTTGACTCCGTTAAGTAGGTTGATGAAAAACCATGTTAAGTATGGTAAGTGTATGAACCCTCCTGAATATGTAACTCCGTTAAATTAGTGACACTGTTAAAACATGTTAACAGTGTTAAGTGTGATAACTTAGTTAAGGAACTTGCATGTAACTTTGAACCTGGTATGGTTGGCAAACTGTTTATGTGTTATTTGATGTTAATTGCCAAATCACTCTGTAATACTGATGGTACGAGAAACATTACGAATATGAACTGATTTAATATACGTGCACTATAGGACGTGATTGATTTCTTGTGAGCACTTAACTTAGCATACCGAGCAAACCAAGGTGAGTTCACACTCTTACAAAAACATGGGATTCCCAGGGCTGGGAATGGGTTTTGAATATTGGGATTGAGTAATTACTTGGACTTTTATCATTACTAGACTACCTACCATCGTCCGCGGATGCGCAGGACACATACGTAAAACCTACGTATACTTGTATTTACCACTGTCCTGGGGTGACGAAGGACACTTACGTAAAGCCTACGTAAACGCATACACACTACTGTCTTCGGGTGATGAAGGACACTTACGTAAAACCTACGTAAACCTCGCGTACCACTGTCCTCGGGTTGAGAAGGGCACTTACGTAAAGCCTACGTAAACCACATACGCAATCCTGTTCACGGGTTAGGAAGAACACTTATGGTATAACCTGTCTAGTAAATACAAACATGGGAAGCCCCCACTAATAGTACATACAACATGGGAAGCCCCCATCTCTTAAATATACAAGCGATTTAGTTAATAACGCATGGATGTGCAACGAACTTACTTTCTGTGAACTCGCTCAACTAGTTGTTGACTCTCTGTTACATGCCTTGCAGGACCTTAGGTACTTATGGAGCTTGCACGGGAGGCGCAGTCATTGTGGAACATGGATCGAGGATGTTATGTTAAAACATTTAAACAATTGAACTTATTGCTTACGTTGGGTTTTCATTTATGCTTCCGCTAAACATTGAATCATACTTATGTTTTGAACACCCTTCATATTGGTTTGGTTTAATTACATTTACTTATTATGTTCAATATGATTGGTGGCTTGATCCTGGTCAGTCACGCCTCCAAGCGGCAATACTCCGCGTGTGGATTTTGGGGGTGTGACACTAGGAGTGTTACTAAATGACCAACATGTGTCCTACAAGCTAAAAACCACCTTAGGCAGCCCAAGGTATCGAAAAACTTGCATGTAAGTCGGTTAGAAACACAACAGGCAGCTGTCTGTTATTTTTCGCATCTGCAAGTCTGAAGCGGCCCGCTTTAAGTTTTTGTAATCCTGATGCGGGCCGCCTGGGCCATCCGGATCAGGTAAACATGTTTCTCTTAATTGCATTTTGGTCCTTGGTCCCCCGAAAGGTCGTTTTCACTTGTTTTCCAGAGTTCTTATCCTATAATATTGACATATGGGGGCCTTAAGACTTATACCCACTTTGTAAAGTCCTCGGGTTACTTTGTGATCACCCGAAAAGCCCTAAATTTCAATGTTGACGATTTTAACCCTCACACACGAATTTTATCACAACTTTCTCATACAGTAACGAAACTTGGTGAAATTTTTATGGTACATTCTAGTGAGCATATTTAATTGTTACAAGGCTTCGGGTTTGCTAAAAGGTCACTCAGAGGTATAACTTAACATGTTGACACATTTAACCCCTGTAGTTTGTAATCTCTCACTTTCTTTCACAATTCGCTTCGTATGATCCATGATCCATTCGTTTAAGGTTATAAACATCATGTAGGGTTATTGTAAAGTATATTTATTCATTGTTGACACTTTGAACCCTTATATTTACACAGTTTCACTGTTTGTCAACTTTAGTCCTTCAAGAACATTCTTTCACACGTTCAAACCTATGACACGTGTCAACACATTATAGGACGTAAATTTTTGAGGTGTTACATCCTCACCCCCTTAAAAGAAATCTCGACCTCGAGATTTACTGAAACAGATAAGGGTACTTTTCTTTCATCGTGGACTCAACCTCCCACGTATACTCGGGACCTCTACGGGCATCCCATTTGACCTTTACAAAAGGTATATGCTTCCTTCGAAGCTTCCTTACCTGTCGATCTTCGATTGACAAAGGTTTTTCTACAAATTTCAAGCTCTCATCTATATGCACATCTGTATGGGGTATAACCAGTGATTCGTCAGCGAAACACTTCTTCAGATTGCAGATGTGGAACACATTGTGTATACTACTGAGCTCTTCAGGTAAGTTTAACTTATAGGCAACTGACCCGACACGTTCGATAACCTCGAAAGGTCCTATGTATCTCGGGCTTAGCTTACCTTTCTTACCAAATCGCATCACTCCCTTCCAGGGTGACACTTTAAGTAGGACTTTATCACCTACTTCGAAGTGAAAATCCTTACGACTTGGATCAGCGTAACTCTTCTGCTTATCCCGGGCAGCTTTGAGACGGTCACGAATCTGGGCAATCTTGTCCGTCATCTCAAACACTATCTCCGGTCCAGATAATTGGACATCTCCAACTTCTGCCCAACAAACGGGCGATCTACACTTTCTACCGTATAATGCCTCAAAAGGCGCAGCCTTGATGCTGGTATGGTAGCTATTGTTGTAGGAGAATTCAACTAATGGTAGGTGCTTATCCCAGCTACCACCCAAGTCAATTGCACATGCACGAAGCATGTCTTCCAACGTTTGAATAGTACGCTCACTCTGACCGTCTGTCTGTGGATGGTAAGCCGTACTAAAGTTCAAACGTGTGCCCAAAGATTGTTGGAAGCTTTTCCAAAAATGTGATGTGTATCTAGTATCTCGGTCAGAGATAATAGACACAGGTATGCCATGTAAAGCTACAATCTTATCCACGTACAGTTGGGCTAACATATCGGAGCTGTAAGTCTCCTTGATGGGTAGGAAATGTGATGACTTAGTCAGTCGGTCAACTATCACCCAGATGGTGTCATTTCCTTTCCTTGTCTTGGGTAACTTGGTGATAAAATCCATAGTTACCATTTCCCACTTCCAAGTAGGAAGTTCAGGCTGTTGTAGCAAACCTGATGGTTTTTGATGTTCTGCCTTGACTTGTGCACACGTCAAGCATTTAGCTACATAGGTAGCTACAGACTTCTTCAAGCCTATCCACCAATAGTTTGCCCTTAGATCCTGGTACATTTTATCAGCTCCAGGATGAACATAATATTTAGAGTTGTGGGCTTCCTGGAGGATAACATCTCAGAGTCCTCCATAAATTGGAACCCATATCCGTCCATTCAATCTAAGAATTCCATCCTTATTAAGAGATAACTGTTCCTCAGTTACTCCTAGCTTTTCGTTAGGATAGTTAGCTTCCAACACAGCTTCCTTCTGTGCCGCTAACAACCTTTCTATCAAATTGTTCTTTATTTCCATGCGCTTGGCATTGATTCGGATGGGTTTCACCTTCTTCTTCCGACTCAAGGCATCGGCGACTACATTCGCCTTGCCGGGATGGTATCTTATTTCACAATCGTAATCATTCAGAGTTTCCATCCATCGGCGTTGCCTCATGTTCAAGTCCTTCTGATTGAACAGATGTTGAAGGCTCTTGTGATCAGAATAGATCACACATTTGATTCCATATAAGTAGTGCCTCCACAGTTTTAGTGCGAATACAACGGCACCCAATTCCAAGTCATGGGTGGTGTAATTCTTTTCGTGCACCTTTAACTGGCGTGAAGCATAGGCAATGACTTTACCTTTCTGCATAAGCACACATCCCATCCCTGTGTGTGATGCGTCACAATAAACTACAAACTCCTCTATTCCATCAGGCAATGTCAGTACTGGAGCATTGCTCAACTTTTGTTTCAGAATATCGAAGGATTCCTGCTGCTTAGTACCCCAGTCAAACTTAATCTTCTTACGTGTCAGCGAAGTCAGGGGTGCAGCAATTCTTGAGAAGTTTTCAATGAATCGCCTATAGTATCCTGCCAAACCTAGGAAGCTACGTATTTCTGTAGGCGTCTTTGGTTCATGCCAATTCATGACAGCTTCAACTTTAGCGGGATCTACTTGGATACCACGCTCACTAACAACATGTCCAAGAAACTGGACCTCCCGAAGCCAGAATTCGCACTTCGAGAACTTGGCATAGAGCTTTTCTTTATGAAGTAGTTCCAGAATGCAGTGAAGATGCTTTTCATGGTCAGCTTGGTTCTTTGAGTAGATGAGAATGTCGTCGATGAAGACGATGACGAATTTATCTAAGTGCAGCTTGCAAACGCGATTCATGAGATCCATGAATGCGGCCGGTGCATTAGTGAGCCCAAAAGGCATCACTAGGAACTCGTAATGACCATAATGAGTCCTAAATGCTGTTTTGTGCACGTCTTCATCTCTAACCTTCAATTGATGGTAGCCTGACCTCAAGTCAATCTTCGAGAAGAAACTTGCCCCTTGAAGTTGATCGAACAGATCGTCGATTCTCGGCAAAGGATACCTATTCTTGATAGTAACCTTATTAAGCTCACGGTAGTCGATGCACAGTCGCATCGATCCATCCTTCTTCTTGACAAATAAAACTGGTGCTCCCCAAGGAGACGAACTAGGTTTGATGAAACCTTTGGCTAGCAAATCATCTAGTTGCGTCCTCAATTCCTTCATCTCTGTTGGTGCCAACCTATAAGGCGCCCTTGCAACTGGTGCTGATCCAGGAATAATGTCAATTCTGAATTCTACTTGCCTATCTGGTGGCAAACCAGGTAGTTCTTCAGGAAATACTTCGGGGTATTCAGAAATGACTGGGATATCTCCAATCTTGGGTTTCGGCTCATCAATAATCACCTGTGCTATGTAGATGACACAGCCCTTCTTCAAACACTTAGAGTCTTTGAGTATAGACATTTTCTCGGGCAGCCCATACTGGGTATCTCCCTGGATAGTAAGTGATTCACCAGACGGAGTCTTGATCATCACTTGCTTCTTATTGCAAATAATCTGGGCCTGGTTATGAGATAACCAGTCCATACCCAAAACAATGTCGAAACCGGCTAGTTTTAAAGGAAGTAGGGACAAAGGAAAAGAGTGATTCTTAATGGATATGAAACATCCATCTAATAAGGTTGAAGCGGTTTCTAAAGTGCCATCTTCTAGTTCCACCTCATACTTCACACTTAAAGTTTTAACAGGTAGTTTCAACAATTCACAAAACTTATTATCTACAAACGACTTATCAGCGCCTGAATCAAATAACACTCTCGCATAAACATCATTTACGAGAAAGGTACCTGTTATCACGTTGTCGTCCTTGACGGCTTCCTTAGCATCCATCCTGAAGACCCTAGCATTGGTCTTCCTAGTCTCTTCGGGCTTCTTGGCGTATTTTGGGCAATTGCTCTTGATGTGCCCCTTTTCATTGCAACCGTAGCAGGTCGCAACCTTTATCTTTTTGCAGTCCAAGGTTTTGTGTTCCTTGGACTTGCACAACCCACATGCAAAAGCTTTCGATTGTGAATTCGAATTCGATTCATACCTGCACTTCCCAAAGTGCTGCCTCTTGCAGATTTTACATCTGGGTTTTTCACCCGACTGCTGACCATCCTTCCTAAATCCTGACCCCTTCTTTTGGTCATTGTTTCCCTTCTGCTTCTTGTCTGAACGTCGTGAGTTGTCATCCTCACGCTTCCTCTTTTCGGTATCATTTTTCCTCTGTGACCTCAGCCTGACAGCATCCAAGGTAAGGGACAATGATATGTCCGCTACTGACCGAAAAGTAGTTGGTCTGGAGGCCTTCACATTTGCTTTGATCTCCGGTTCCAAACCCCCAATGAATCGAGCTATACGTTTAGGCTCCGGAGTTACCAAATATGGAACTAACCTTGACAAAGTGTTGAAACTGGTAAGGTAGGCCTGACAGTCTAGGTTTTTCATTACCAGCGCTAGGAAGTCAGATTCAATTCTCTCAACCTCATGTTGAGGGCAGAAATTTTCCTTTATTAATGCCATGAACTGTTCCTAGGTCATGTTGTATAACGGGACTTTCCCTGTAGCTTGGATCAAAGATCTCCACCAAGCTAATGCTTCTCCTTTGAAAGACTGTGAGACAAACTTCACTATATCCCTATTATGGCAACCACTGATATCCACCACAGTATCCATTTCGTCCATCCAAGTCATGCAATCTATCGCTCCTTTTTCCCCAGTGAAGTCCCTGGGTTTGCACGAAACAAAGTACTTATAGGTGCAACCCCTATTACGGGGTTCTTGATCCTATATGACTCTTTGGGATGGAACACTCCTTCGGTTTGACGAGTGGTGAGAATTACTGTTGTGGGCAGTGTGGGTCCTGGAGGGTGTTCTAGAGTGTGGTGCAGATTGGGTCCTTGCATGGGTACCACCTGATTCATGGAGCTGTCTATCCATAGCTCTATTAACCGCATTATCTATCATTTCTTGTAATTCTGCACCCGCTACGTTTACTCGGGCATTATCATGCACTATCCCTGGGTGACTGTTGACCTCGATTGAGTCTGCCATGTATCTTGAACTGTAACATATCGACAATAATTTATTGGTGAGTTTATTATAGAATTGTCTTTTATAACAATTTTATTAACCGTGGTAACATAGACCATATATGGTTAATTTATTACTCACATAAATTTAGGATTTCTAATATAATTTATCCTAATTATAAAACAATAACAGTTTTATTCGCACATAAGGCCTAGTCACAGGGACAATTTAAATTTTTTTAAGCTATGATTTCAGAGAATCAAAGCATGAAGGTTTGAACAAAGTTCATTACCTTTACCAGACAGGGTCACAGACTAATACTGTCTTTTGTCTCATATGAAAATGAGAAGGGCCCGTAGGCATTCCATTACCAATGGATGGTAAAAAGAACTGATCATATTTATTAATGATTTAACCCATGATTCGGAGATCATTTATTTGGGTTTAGAATCTTTGAAAAGATCCATATATAATAATAACACGTGTGTTTTTAACGAATCACGTCTGCCAGGAGTGTTAACATGTTTTCAGATGTTAACAGGGATTTGAATCTTTTTAACGAGTTTTACCATCTGGGCCAGGTCTTAAAATGACATGCAGGCTAGGTTATACTTTTAAGATCCTTAATAAAAATAGCTTAGGCAGATAGATTTTTAAAAGGAATGATTCTGATTTATTTATTTCATATATAATTTAATTATGCATAATATAGCAAAGATGAAATTTACAAACTTACATTCCATTAAAACTAAAAGTAGTACATTTTGCCCTAAACGGGACTTTTCACATAAACACATGCCCACGCAGGAGCTATACAGATAATACATGTCCTCGCAGGGACTGTTTGCTAAAATAAGTGTCCTCGCAGGGACTAATATAGACAAGTCCTCGTAGGGACTAAGTACAAAGATAGATGTCCACGCAGGGACTACATACACACATAAATAAATGTCCACGTAGGGACTTGATTTAAACAAGGAAATACAACAATATATATTGGGATTTAACGATCCCGTTTCTTCTTTCCCTTCAGCAAGTTTGCCAAACCACTCATAAATCCGTCATTCTTCTTACGCTCTTTCTGGAGGTCTCGCTCAACCTTATCCAGTCTTTGACGGATATCCTCCTGCTCTGGTGGAAAAAACCGTGGTGGCTGGTACTGTGGCGGCGGCTGAGCAGGTACTTGATACCCTCGAGCTGAATGTCCCATTCCCCAAGGGGTTCCATAGGGTCCCTCAGGGTTTTGGGCAAGGTAGTTTGCTGCCACTAGGTATGGGTCAGCCTCAGCATAGTTATAGTTATGGTATGCTGGCGGTCCGTAAGGGTTGTAAGCTTCCGGAGCAGTATATGCAGGGATAGGGTGGCCAAAACCCTGTGATGGCGGTGCAATAGGTGCCGAATTCACCTCCGAAACTGGAACTGAAGGTCCACCCATATGTGGGCCTTCATATATAGGCGGGTAGTGGCTGCCGCTATAATGTTGAGGGGTGTTGAGACGAAAATCCACTTCTCGTGCTGAGATCCGTGCGCCAGTCCTCCTACGTCTTGGTGGTTCTGGAGGCTCTAGATAAACTGGCGGCGGTGGAGGCGGTGGCGTGACTGCTTCAAAACGTGGATCCCCAGAGGGATCTTGCTGCTGCTCGAAACGTGGATCCCCAGAGGGATCTTGCTGCTGCTGGAAACGTGGATCCCCAGAGGGATCTTGCTGCTGCTGGGACGGCTGCTGGTGAGGTGATGAGTGTTCAGATGGTGTATAGTACCACTCACACCGTTCGAACCGTGCCATGTGACTATCCGGACCCTGGTATGGTGTTCCGTGAAAAGACGAACCGTCTGAGATCACGAAAGGATGGTTCAAAGATCCGGTTGAAGCTTCGACGGAATCTGTGTCCTCGTCCATATCTTGATCACCAGAAAAGTGATCCTCCGGTCCTAGTGGGTTAAAGCCCACTTGTTCTGGTAGATACTCTGCTGGGTTAAACTGACCCCGAAAAACAGGAGTAGGGTCGTGGAAGGAATCTTGCAATGAGGATCGCTGTAACGGTATGTATGATGGTTGCGGGTTGTTGGGCTCATTCTCAGACTGAGGCCCAAAAGAGTGAAAATATGGAGGCGTGGAGCTATGTGACGTGGATTGTCTAGCAGGCTCCTCATAGATCCTCCAAGGTTCTCGCGGATCTATACTCCTTGTAACAGAAGGAGTTCGCCGGCCTGAAGGCCCGGCCTCATGGTCGTTAGGGGCGCTGATCGGCGCCTTTCCTCGATCTCCTCGTCTAAATCTTGGCGGCATTGCTTAACCTGTTAATATAACAAAGGTAATGACAAGGAAAAATATAAAGGACAAACTTTAAATTAAAATAAAAAAAATTTTTTTGATTATTCCTAAGTTCTTTGTCTAGACTCGAAGATTTAGGAATGTCCAATTGTGTAACTGAGATTAAACACAAAAGGCTAGTGTTTAATTCACTCAGTGTTGGCTCTGATACCAACCTGTCACACCCCGAATTTCCACGTGTTACCGGTGGGCCCGGTAGGGGAGTATCGTGACGTGGTTGGCAACATAATAGTCAAACAACACAATATTTAAATGCACAGCGGAAGCAAAGTATAGATTCATTTCAACCAAAAGATATTGTAATATTAAGTATCACAAATAGTCGAATATAAATCCACAGGTAGATCAAAATAAAAAGGAAACAAATGTTCAACAGTTTATGACATCCAAGCTGGCGAGACTTATTATGGATGCTAGGAGACAAGCCAGCCTATTTCGCGTAGTACCTGCACTTAACCTTTTTAGGAAAAATACGTCAGTTTACACTGGTAAATACAATCAACCGACTCATTTTGAAAAGAGTTTAAGAAAATGCATTTAAGGCACAAGGCACAAATAATATTTTTATAACTTGGGATAATTATTTAAATATATAATCTTGTAAAGGATTTACATGTTCCTTATGCGTTCAGTAGCCCGGATCGAGCCGGGTTAAAGATCAATAAACACACCACTTTATTTAAATGAGACACTGACAGGTGTACGCCTACACCTGAGTGCTAAGGTCGTGGCCATTTCGTAAAATGATGCCAGGGATATCCGGGACACGGTCATTAACCCCCAAAGGCTTTAAGCAAACAATACAATTTAAACGAAACATCTCAATACTTTAACCATAATACAATTAAAGATTCAACGTCCGACCAAGCGGTATTTTATATACCGTACCCCAAGCCCGTATAGGGAAATAAGTTAAAAGTATTTACCTGAGTAAGTATAGATCAAAATCAGCAAGTGCAAGTATCTTTTACTGGTTCTCCTAATCTGGAACGAAGGTTTATAATAACCTCTTAGAATCCTAACGGGTCTTTAGTTAAGCTTACGCTTAGACCGGTTAGTTTTAAAGATACGGTTCGTACGCACGATTAAGCGAAGACCAGATAGAATGTGATTTAGACCCGACAAGTTTGAAGACTTGCTTAATATGGGTATATGATACACATTCTGGATTTTGAGATAAAACCGATAAGGTTTGACCCGTTTCGGCTAATTTATGTAAACTAGTTACATAAACCGAACCGAACGCGTATGAAGCGTAACGGGTAACCATAAGATTCCTAAACAGGTTTCCTAAGTTAACATGCCTTAAATATGTCATGATATCAGTAGGATACCTTCCGTTATGCCCAAAACGAGTTTAATCGCATATTAAGCCCCGTAGGGGTATTTTGGTCATTTTAAAGATTATAAAAGGGATTAATTACATTTCTGTGAACCGGGTCTGAATACATCAGTAAATTAGTTTATTTTAACAGGTTATAACATTTGGTTATAAGTCTTATATGTCAAAATAGTTTTAAACCCTAACTATGCGTATAATACGCGTATAAAGCCGTTTTAAGCGACGTACGGGTTAAAATACGATTCTGAGTTTCCTGATCAGTTAAATAGGTTCAAAACACTCTTTTTAATATTTAAAAATAGTAGCAATTGGATTGGTATCAAAAGGATTTGTAAAACTCATTTTATGGCCGAAAAGGGTATATTTGGTATTAACCGAATTAAGGCACTAATCCTAGCTTATGATCAGTTTAAAAATAATTAAAAATCTTCAAAAATCCCAAAATATTATATTACATCAGTGGGTAAAAGGTTTGTGTCAAAAATGGGTTTTAGATAGGCGTTACGCTAATGACGTCATTTAATTACTAAGAATCGCTATAATTACGTCATTAAGCATAACTCCTAATCTGGACCTCCGCTTGATGTGAAATTTTACTGACATGTTTAATAATCAGTAACTAAGATTATTTTACTTTCATATCTCTAAAAATCTCGTTTTATGATCATAAGGGCATTACGGTAAATATTTAGGCGATTAACGGAAACATCGGACAATTAAGGATTCATGTGGTATAAACGCAGAGGGTTATACACACATGTAACTAGGTCCTAATGGAACTTTAAGGCATGTCTAAAACTATCTAAACCGGGTCAGAACTGAGGTCAAAGCAAAAGTCAAACTTTTGCGTCTTTCGGTTCCGAATCGGTTCAAAACAGAAAGTTGTCGAATCAAACAAGCGTAGACAAGTTTTTATACTTATTATCAGTTTATAAGAATGATAAAATAGATGATACGCCTTTTACATCGTTAATCATGCGTTAAATCGAAAATACCATTTCTGTTGACTTTTTCGGACAACGTTTGACTCGACAAACGACCTAGTTAGGATTGGAATCAGTGGGTGCCCTTTTAAGGGTTTAAAGCCCACATGATTACCAACTTATAACAACTTTCGATTCGACAAAACCCTGGACCATTTGTGTTTTATCGTGAAGTCAAACCGTAGTTACGACGGTTTGATTTCTAGGCTACAAACTAAGCATAACTGAATTAGAGAAGATCAAGGGTACTTACACTTGTCTAATGGATGATTTGGAATGCTTGGAATCTGCTTGTATGCTCCA
Source organism: Helianthus tuberosus (assembly GCA_030545235.1). Lineage (NCBI taxonomy): Eukaryota > Viridiplantae > Streptophyta > Magnoliopsida > Asterales > Asteraceae > Helianthus > Helianthus tuberosus. Next base: position 25,519 of record JARYGA010000437.1, read on the forward strand.
GAGATGATCAGGAAGTGAATGCAAGATGAATGCAAAGAATGTGGTCTTTTATATTAATTCAAACATCTTGGATCATCAACACATAAGTCTAGGAGTGTTACTAAATGACCAACATGTGTCCTACAAGCTAAAAACCACCTTAGGCAGCCCAAGGTATCGAAAAACTTGCATGTAAGTCGGTTAGAAACACAACAGGAAGCTGTCTGTTATTTTTCGCATCTGGAAGTCTGAAGCGGCCCGCTTTAAGTTTTTGTAATCCTGATGCGGGCCGCCTGGGCCATCCGGATCAGGTAAACATGTTTCTCTTAATTGCATTTTGGTCCTTGGTCCCCCGAAAGGTCGTTTTCACTTGTTTTCCAGAGTTCTTATCCTATAATATTGACATATGGGGGCCTTAAGACTTATACCCACTTTGTAAAGTCCTCGGGTAACTTTGTGATCACCCGAAAAGCCCTAAATTTCAATGTTGACGATTTTAACCCTCACACACGAATTTTATCACAACTTTCTCATACAGTAACGAAACTTGGTGAAATTTTTATGGTACATTCTAGTGAGCATATTTAATTATTACAAGGCTTTGGGTTTGCTAAAAGGTCACTCAGAGGTATAACTTAACATGTTGACACATTTAACCCCTGTAGTTTGTAATCTCTCACTTTCTTTCACAATTCGCTTCGTATGATCCATGATCCATTCGTTTAAGGTTATAAACATCATGTAGGGTTATTGTAAAGTATATTTATTCATTGTTGACACTTTGAACCCTTATATTTACACAGTTTCACTGTTTGTCAACTTTAGTCCTTCAAGAACATTCTTTCACACGTTCAAACCTATGACACGTGTCAACACATTATAGGACGTAAATTTTCGAGGTGTTACAGCCGAGGTAGCACTGGCTCAAACCTGGGAAGAGCTTCGAGCTCTGATGATGAAGGAATTTTGTCCTCGTCATGAAATCAGGGCGTTGGAAAGGGAATTCGACGATCTTAAGCAAGATAACGGTGAGCATCGAGCCTACACGGACCGTTATGAGGAGCTAAGTCTATTATGCCCAACCATGGTTACGCCTTTGGATAAGGAAATTGAAAAGTATATCGACGGCCTCCCTGACTAGGTACAAGACATTGTTACTGGTAGCAACCCTTCTACGGTTAGGCAGGCCATTGAGCTATCTGATACCCAGATTGAATCTCAGATCAGGAAAGGTAAACTGTTCCGAAAAGGCAACAAGAAACCGACCGATGAATCGAAACCAAAGGATGAACAGACGGAATCCTCCAAGAAGTCAAAGAAGCGATAGGCTTCTCAGAACTTCGCCGGGGTTGCTCATAATGATCAAGCTGTCCCCAACCAACCAGCTCAACCCCCTGCTAGGAAGCCATACAACGGAACTGCACCCTTGTGCAACAAATGTAACCTTCATCATCATGCTAGTGTGTTGGTCCCTTTTTGGCGCCCCTGTTAGAACAATGCAACTTTCTTCTCTCGTTGAGACGAGTGTTTGTTTCAGTATATAAACATTCAAAGAGTAAAAATATAGATAGTGAGAGTGATATATGTTCAATGGTTAATTATTTTTAAACAAAGAAGAAGGGGTCGATATGAGAATAAACTCGAATCTAAATGTCACCCCCTGGGCCAAACCAGGGGGTAAACTCTCATGAAAAACTCTATATGAAATATTACAATACAAGACACACTTAATTCCTTTGTAGGAATCATGTATATATAGAGAAATTCATAAGCCTATCTCAAATGTGATTGGTTAATGAGAAGTTGATTTATGTGCCCATCCATTATTTTAATGTGGCTAATCTTCATTTTTCATCAACTTGCTTCTTCTTCAATTCTGTTGAAACCCTTCCATTTGAGATATTATACCTTTTCTGATAAAAAAGCTAGAGATTCCTTTTTAGCAAAACGGATTCCTTATATCTTTTCTGGTGAATTCTTTCCTAAAGGAAAGATTCTTTTATTGTTGATTTCTTTTTCAAAAGGAAAAGGATTCCTTTCTCTTTTTCTTATGAAAGCACTTTCCATAGAAAAGGTATTTAAATATGTTAATAAGATATATTATCTTATTAACATAATTCTTTGAATATATATCTTGTTTACTCCATAATGTCCCGCTGACATTTTGAAGTCTTGAAACCTTGTCGTGATCTTTCATCAAAGAATTAGAAGCTTTAGTGCTTCTGGGACGGTTCGTCGGTCGGTTTGTGTTGACGAAATGAATTCTAAGTACCTTAAACTATTTTTAACAACAAATGCAATAAATTTTCCTAACAGTCACCCCTATTTGTTGTTAAAAATACAATCAGTGCATTTATACTTAGAAATAACAAATAAACTTGCTGAAGATGTATCTTTCTTTTCTTCTTGGCACGTTATCATGTAGGCATTTTTTTAGTGATATTCGTTGACTGTATCTTCATTGGCATGAAAGTTTATTTGGCAAACGTTCGACTTTTTATGGATGATCATCTGATTATATTTCATTTGTCGTTATAATTCTTCACCTCGATTTATAATTCCACCTAAATGTAAGCATTATATATTGTATCCCCAAGCCATAGGATATAAGTGTCTTCTATCCAATATAGGATAAGTGTTTAGGCTGTCGATTGATGAGTCTTCAAAAAATAACGAATCATGCAAGCTATAAAATTGATCTTGAACCGTTGATTTTTTTTTCTGATCAGAATTTCTGATAAATCTGATGAAATTTCTGATAAAACCGAAAAAATCGTTTTTTTTTAATAGAAATCGATATTTTATGATCAATCTGATCACATTTCTGATAAAATAATCAGAAAATCTGATAATTTAATTTTTTTAACAGAATTTCTGATGGAATCTGAAAGATTCTGATGAAAATCTGATAAAAAATCAAAAAATCTGAATTTTTTTAAGAAAGAAAAAAAAATGATGACATCATCAGAAATCTGATGACATCATCAGAAATTCTGAGAAACTCATCAGAAATCTGAGATTTTTACCAGAAAATCTGACGAATGCATCAGAAAATCTGATTTTTTTTATGAGATGAGAGGGAATAAGTAGAGAAAAAAAGATATTAATTTCACATATTTTTCTGGTGTAAGTCTAAGTACTTGTTCTCTTCTTCAAGGAATATTTTTGTGAAAACTTTATAAAAGATAATAGTTATGAATATGTTTTCTAAAGTTATACACAGTTTTTTTTAAATCTCTTTTTATCATTCCTTTTTTTTTTGAAGATTAACTAAACAGAATTTGGAGTTATTTCATCAGATAAGATACAAATAAACTTTATTTTATCAGAAACTTTCTTTTTAGATGTCAAAATTTTTCTTTCTGATAAAGTAAAGTTCATTTATCTTTGTTTAACTCTTTTTTTTTGTGTTTTTTTATATCCTTTTTCTACACCTCTTTTTATACAAAAAAAATATTAATAGATAATAATAATAGTAAACAAAGCAATAATAAAAGTAATGAAAATAACAGAAAAAAATAACTATACTACATACTTTTTTTTTGGATCTGCAAAAAAAATTTCTTTTTACCTTTAACAGATCAAGAATATACGTCTCTCTTACAGGAGCAACGGATCTTGGAAATAATTTATCCATTCTGCTCTGATACCACTTGTTAGTCCCTTTTTGGCGCCCCTGTTAGAACGATGCAACTTTCTTCTCTCGTTGAGACGGGTGTTTGTTTCAGTATATAAACATTCAAAGAGTAAAAATATAGACATTGAGAGTGATATATCTTCAATGGTTAATTCTTATTAAACAAAGAAGAAGGGGTCGATCCGAGAATAAACTCGAATCTAAATGTCACCCCCTGGGCCAAACCAGGGGGTAAACTCTCATGAAAAACTCTATATGAAATATTACAATACAAGACACACTTAATTCCTTCGTAGGAATCATGTATATATATAGAGAAATTCATAAGCCTATCTCAAATGTGATTGGTTAATGAGAAGTTGATTTGTGTGCCCATCCATTATTTTAATATGGCTTATCTTCATTTTTCATCAACTTGCTTCTTCTTCAATTATGTTTCTGTTGAAACCCTTCCATTTGAGATATTATACCTTTTCTGATGAAAAAGCTAGAGATTCCTTTTTAGCAAAAATGATTCCTTACATCTTTTCAGGTGAATTCTTTCCTAAAGGAAAGATTCCTTTTTCTGTTGATTTCTTTTTCAAAAGGAAAATGATTCCTTTCTCATTTTCTTATGAAAGCACTTTCCATATAAAAGGTATTTAAATATGTTAATAAGATATATTATCTTATTAACATAATTCTTTGAATATATATCTTGTTTACTCCATAATGTCCCGCTGACATTTTGAAGTCTTGAAACCTTGTCGTGATCTTTCATCAAAGAATTAGAAGCTTTAGTGCTTTTGGGACGGTTCGTCGGTCGGTTCGTGTTGACGGAATTAATTCTAAGTACCTTAAACTATTTTTAACAACAAATACAATAAAGTTTCCTAACATAGTGTGAAGTGCCGCAAATGCCTAATTTGTGGACTTATAGGTCATACAGCAAGGGTTTGCCGAGCTGCAGCTGCACCAAATCAAGCTGACAACAATCCTGCTCATGTTCGTTTTCCACCAGGTTCTTTCTACAACTGTGATGAGATGGGCCATTTCCGAAGAAATTGCCCAAAGCTTGCTAATGCGAATCCAGCGCAGGGATGAGCATTTGACCGACTGGAAGACGACACTGTTAAGAATTAATCGAGCCTTACGTATTATTTTCTTTTGTTATCATCGTCTATGAAATAATTGTTGTTGTACATAAATAAATCTTTTATTTACATTGCATTGTACAAATGTGGTTGAATGTATAAACAACATATCCCCTACGATACCGACAATCAAGGAACCGCATTCCTTGTAAAATAACCTACTCTCAAGATTCTTCTACTTTATGATCACTTGCGATCTCCACGAAAATCCTAAGTACCCATTTCTTCCACGGAAACGAAGTACAAGGCGCAAGTTACAACTCTGGACAAATACCCAAAGTACCACTATAAATCCTTAATAGGGTACCTAAGGGTACTTCGGTAAGTCCTTAATTGGATTCCTTGTATACCTTAATTAGAATATTACGATTCCTTGTAATCGAAATCGAAATTCTTATAAGATCATCCTATCTTTACAGATAGATTCTTGAGGACGTTGAAGTCCATCGACTGGGTTCCTAGTGCACCTTGAATACCCATTTTTAAATCGACAACTGTTGCTGACAGAGCTGTTGAAGCTGAAGCTATCCAAAGACCAAAGACAGTGCAAGATTACATGAAGATTGCAAGATGACTGAAGACAAAGTTATTTTATGAAGCTATTGTCAAGGGGGAGTTTGTTGGTGCATGTTTGTGACAACAGCTTAGATTTTGGTCTTTGGATATCTTGTAATTAGTTAAACGATAAACAGTTAGCGGGTTTAGCTTTGTAATAGTTAGTTGTAATGTTTGGGCTAACCAAACCCAACGAATTGGGTGTGTGGGGGCGAATTGGGCCTGTCCAATTCGCAGTCCATGTTGGAAACCTTGGCCCAAGTAGCAACCTTGTGTTATATAAACAAGGTTAGGCTTTAGGGTTTAGGTTAATCAGCCAAAACAGTTTTGTGAGGAATTTCGTGAGAGACTAAGTGCTTGGACGAAATTAGTGTAGTTAGGGTTTAGATTGATTGTAATTCAGTTTGATTGATAATCAATAGAAACCCAGTTTGAAAGTGATTTGCTGTTCTTCTACTTGTTTCTGTGATATTCTGATCAAGAGGATTCCGCACTCTTGATTAGATTGACAATTCTGTGAAAGATCCATACATCAAGGGGACCTACAACAACAAGTTAATAACAATTAATAAAAAACTGATAACAAATTAATAACCAAGAAAACAATTATGTGCTTATGTGTTTATGTGTTGACCTAATCAAAGTTATCTCGAGCTTGTTCAAATTCTATCCCCTTCACATTATAAAACAAAACTGTGCGGACTGTGCAAGGAATTACGTAATTATGGATGCATACATAATTATGGAATTTAGTGCATAGAAATCACATCAAGTTTTGTCATGTATCTAGAGTTAACTCTATTCATTTCCATTTCTGATGAAGAACCCGTTGAGGAAAATGACTCAATCCGTTCATTTTCGCTTCTGAAGAATATTCGTTGAGGGAAATGAATATCCTTTTGATTATTCCTTCACTTCCATTTCTGACGAAGAACCCGTTGACGAAGTTGACTCAATCTGTTCATTTTCGCTTCTAAAGAATGTCCGTTGAGGGAAATGAATATCCTTTTGATTATTCCTTCGTTTCCATTTATGAAGAAGAACCCGTTGAGGAAAATGACTCAATCCGTTCATTTTCACTTCTGAAGAATATCCATTGAGGGAAATGAATATCCTTTTGATTATTCCTTCATTTCCATTTCTGACGAAGAACCCGTTGAGGAAAATGACTCAATCCGTTCATTTTCTCTTCTGAAGAATATCCGTTGAGGGAAATGAATATCATTTTGATTATTCATTCGTTTCCAATTCTGACGAAGAACCCGTTGAGGAAAATGACTCAATCCGTTCATTTTCACTTCTGGAGAATATCCATTGAGGGAAATGAATATCCTTTTGATTATTCCTTCATTTCCATTTCTGAAGAAGAACCTGTTGAGGAAAATGACTCAATCCATTCATTTTTGCTTCTGAAGAATATCTGTTGAAGGAAATGAATATCCTTTTGATTATTCCTTCATTTCCATTTCTGACGAAGAACCCGTTGAGGAAAATGACTCAATCCGTTCATTTTCGCTTCTAATTAAAGAATATCCGTTGAGGGAAATGAATATCCTTTTGATTATTCCTTCGTTTCCGTTTCTGACGAAGAACCCATTGAGGAGAATGACTCAATCCATTCATTTTCACTTCTGAAGAATATCCATCGAGGGAAAATGAATATCTTATTCTATAAATCTTCATTCCCACTTCTAATGAAGAACCCGTGGAGAAAAATGAATCATCCATTCATTTTCATTTCTAAAGTATATCCACTGGGAAATGACAAGATTATACCTTGTATATCTTTTATGGGTTACTCTACGCAAATATACGACACCCTAGATTCCATGCAAGACAAATATTTAACACAAACGTCACAGACAGACTCCAACGAATAAATTTCGGGGGGAAATTTCCTAAAGTAGGGGAGACTGTGACATCTGTGTCTCTTCGACCATCAAACAAATACCAAATAAATGAAATATTGTGTTTCATACTTGGGATTTATATAAATATGTGTATCATATGTATATGTCAATTCTTGTTCGATTTCGAGCTTTACATCGCGTTCTGGAAGGTTATACGCGAACTGATGCCTAAACGTAATCAGTTTAATGAAACAAACACTTTGGAACAGTGACATAGGCTTAACATACCTTAAATAACCTTTACATAACTTAGAAATAAGTTTTGGGGGGTTTGGTTTGTCGAAATCAAGTTTATTCGATCGCAGGGACTATTTGTGACAAACTGCTAAAGTATCATTTACATAGCTTAGAAATAGGCTTTGAGGTGTTTGGTGCGCAAAAATAAACTTTCTTGATCAATAGGGACTAAAAGCATCAAAAAGTGCATAAGTTTGCATTTTCGCGCATATCTTACGTTCTGAATATATCCGGACACCCAAAAAATTTTGTAATCATTAAAATATCTTATTTTAGTGATTGGCATGCTAAATTTCCATTCGTCACTTAATTTGGATCGTTTTTGCGTCCGTTACAACTTCCGTCGTAATTAACCGAATAACGCAACCGTACGACCAAAGGAACCGACATCCGAGATATTTTTGAGCATATTTTAAGTTCCTTATACTTTATCTTCATTTTAGAGCCTTAAAATGGGATTAACGGGACTTAAACGTGTCAAAAATGCGTCGAAAACCAAGTTTTTGGCCTGCAGGGACTAAAATTGTAATTCTGCCAAACTCGCTAGGCCTGGGGCGTAAGCCTAAGCCTATTCTTACGTGGCCCGCGTCAGCAGCCCAGTCCAGAAACATTGAATTTGGCTTTCCAGCCTATTTTTGATGGTTTTGTTCATGGTTTTTCAAAACCATTTGATGGATTTGATGGTTTTTAGTGTTCCCATGGTATTTTAAAACCTTGTGCCCACTTGGAGGGTCAAGATCGAAGCACGAATTGCTAGGAACGAACCTAATGGTTCTTCGAAATCTATAAATACCCAACACTTTCATTCACTTCAGCCCACACTTGATTCATTTTTGCTCTAAGTTGGGGTTTAACACTTCATACCTGAGCAAATTGGATCAAGATCTTCCTAGCTTGGACCCTTTGTAAGTATTCTTTAGTGCTTTTATTGCTTTTTAAGCACAAAAGTCAAACAGTGTTTGACTTTCAGCTTTGACCATGAATTGGTCAACACGAAGTTCATTTGAACTTCGCAACGTGAGCGTAATCACGATGGTTATAGTCCCTTGTGACTATACCTACTGATTACCACGTTGATTAGGTGTAGTGACGTGTCATGTGACAACTCGAGTTTCCGACTTTCATTTTCGCATTAAGTGCATGTTGACTTTGACTGTGTAGTTGTTTGACTTGTTTAACTTGTAACTGTATACGTTATTTTATAATGAACAATTGTGGTTGCATGATTTTGTGTTTGGCTGTATATCATGAAACACCTGTTGAAAACTTAAACTGTTTAAAACATGAAAGGACCCGACGAAACAGACTGTTTCGCCATATACATTCCGACGAAACTGGTGTGTTTCGCCATCAAGCAACTCGACGAAACAGTGTGTTTCGCCATAGCACTTCACGACGAAACTGATGTGTTTCGTCGGCCCACTGATTTGCAAAGCCCATTAAGGGCCCAGAACGGTAATTCGTGTATATTAAGTAAAACCGACTTCCTGTTTCACACTTTTAACAAAAGAATAGAAACCCTAGAACTCTCTCTTTTGAAAAGGCGATACCCATCATCAACCGTCATCTTTCTCTCTCGAATCCTCCCTTGTTCATCCCGAATATCTCGGTTAGTGCGTGCTCGTCTAAATCGGTTTCTTTGTCCCTTGATTTCTTTTTACATGTTGTGTTTATGCTTGATTTCTGGATTATAGGAGGGTATGTTGATGATACTCGGTTCTGAATGTTGTTTATATGGCCTGATTCTGAATGCACATTAGTATCTTGATAGGAATCGATGATATGATGTTGTATGTTAATCTATACGTTGTACACATAACCTAGGGTTCGTGCTAGACGTTAAGAACTGTGATGCTTATGTTATGATGATGTTACGATGATTCTGCGTTGAATGATTTCTGTATGATTGAGGAATTGCTGTTTTACGGTTGTTAGGGTTTATGTGTTTTTCGCATCTGCTGTAACTGATGTCTGCGAAACTGAACTGTTCGACGAAACAGAACTCTCGGCGAAACAGAATGTGTTTCGCCAAGAGTAGTCGACGAATCAGAAGTTCTGTTTCGCCAGGGGACACCTCGACGAAACAGAATGTGTTTCGCCAATATTGTGTTTCGCCACTATCTGTGTTTCGCCAACATGCGTGTTTCGCCGAATAGCTGATCTGTGCTTACTTGAGTTAATTCTGTTAAGTGTTAACTGGTATATTTGACTGCTGTTAAGTGTAGCCATCTTGTATATGATTGTGAATACGTGCTACATGTTTATACGTGCATAACTTGGATGCAAACTGATTTCACATACGTGCATACTTTAGGACGTGATTGACTTACTTTGAGCACATACCTAGCATACCGAGCGAAACAAAGTGAGTTCACACTTCTACCAAGGCATGGGATTCCCGGGGTTGGGAATGGGTTGATTGATTATTTATGCTTGAGAGTTATCGGAATTTCATACCATTGGCCTCGGATGAGGAAGGTCGATGGTAGATACTACTAGACTAGTGATACATATACTTTTCTTCGCAAACATGCCTGGAATGGCCGCGAACTATACTAGAACGATCTTCGCAAACATGCCTGGAATGGCCGCGAACTATACTTTAATCTTCGCAAACATGCCAGGAGGGCCGCGATACAAACATAACCAGTCTAGAAAACATGGGAAACCCCCACTAATCTTCGCAAACATGCCTTGAGGGCCGCGATGCTATTACATACGATACATGATTACTAATCGAACATACGATTTACGAAATGAACATTATAACTAAATAACCAACTGTGAACTCGCTCAACTTTTTGTTGACCCTCTGTTACATGCCTTGCAGGACCATAGGTACTTTTGGAGCTTGCACGGGAGGCACAGTCGTTGTGGACATGGATCGTGAATGTGTTGTTAAACATTATAACATTTTGTACTTAAACTTATGTTGGGTTTACATTAAATGCTTCCGCTACACACTTGTTTATTTTTAGTTTTGTAAACACCTATCGTATTGATGAATGACTTTTGAGATACATACATATGTTCAATATGATTGGTGGCTTGATCCTGGTCATGTCACGCCTCCAAGCGGTAGTACTCCGCGTGTGGAATTTGGGGGTGTGACAGATTGGTATCAGAGCCATTGGTTATAGAGAACTCGGTTTTAATAAGGGGAAAACGTTTTTATTAAAACCAGACTATAACCAGAACAGTGCTCAACGATCCACAACGACGCCTCGCTCCACGTGCAAGACTCATCACTCTAGGTAATATGGTACATGTCTTATTGCCTACTTGCTAGAATTGCATAGAACTTTGCTCCGGGTATGCTTAGGTTAACTTGACACTATTGCATGAGAACACTTGTGTGATTATTCCCTTTTGTTATCACACTACTCGCGAACCTCTCTCACTTATGTCATATTTACTATGAAGATCATGTCTGGACGTATCAACATGACGCAAGCCCAACTGACGGCTCTTATTAACGAGCGAGTTGCTGAGGCACTTGCAGCCGCACAAGCAGGAGGTATACCCTGCAGTTGTAACTCACACTAGGATCTTTAGATCCTACACTCCTAAACCAACTCTTGTGTTTTAATCTTGTACTGGATTCTTATATACAACAGGTCAGCACGCTCAGCCACCTGTTTGTACTTTCAAAACTTTCATGGACTGTCGTCCTACTACTTTTAGTGGCACGGAAGGAGCGGTTGGACTCCTCCATTGGTTTGAAAAGCTCGAGTCCGTATTCGAAATGTGCGAATGCCCTGAGGCTCGCAGGGTGAAGTACGCCACTGGTACACTAGAAGGTATTGCGCTGACTTGGTGGAATGCGCAAGTGCAGATGTTAGGATTGGCTGTTGCTAACGCCACACCATGGAATGATTTCAAGGATTTGATTAAAGAGGAATACTGTAGCCGTGATGATATTCATAAGCTGGAGGTAGAGTTTTATCACTTGAAAATGACTGGGTCAGAAATTGAAGCGTACACCAGAAGATCGAATGAGTTGGCTATTCTGTGTCCTACTATGGTGGACCCTCCCATTAAGCGTATCGAACTGTATCTCAATGGTCTGGTGCCGGAGATTCAAAGTCACGTAACCTCAGCGAATCTTGGCACTATTCAACAGATCGTCAAGCTAGCTCATCGCCTCACCGACCAGGCAGTGGAACAGAACAGGCTGCCTAAACGTATCAGCGCTACTACCGCTACCACTCCAGTTACTCCTGCTATTCCCAGTGACAACAAGCGGAAATGGGAAGGGGATTCTAGCAGAGGTTCAGCTACTGTACAGTCTCAAGCACAGCAACAGCGCAAGACTAGTGATTACCAGAGTCCGAGTCAGCAATCGTCTGGTGGTCAGGGGCAGAGTGGATATCGGGGAACTCATCCACTGTGTAACAGGTGCAACAAACACCACAGTGGTCAGTGTCGTAAGGGCCGCTGTCAGAGATGTCTAAGGATAGGTCATGAAGCTAAAGATTGCAGGAGCTCAAGGCCTGCGAATCAGAACCAGCAACAACAGTCACCCGTTCCACGAAACCAGTCACAGCAACAACAGCAAGGAAATAAAGTATGCTTTCAGTGTGGGGCTGAAGGTCACTTCAAGCGGGACTGCCCCCAGTTAAACCAGAATCAGAATAACAACAACAATAATCAGGGCAGTGGGAACAACAATGGGGGAAACAACAACAACAATGGTGCAAAGGGTCGTATGTTTGTGATTGGTCAGAGTGACGCAAGGAACGATCCTAATGTGGTTTCGGGTAAGTTTCTTCTCGACGACTTTTATGTTACTGTATTATTTGATTCGGGTGCGGATACCAGTTATATGTCTCTGAAAGTTAGTAAAATGCTTAAACGCGCACCAACACTTTTGAACACCAAACATGTCGTAGAGTTAGCTAACAGTAAAAGTCTAGAGGCCACACACATAGTTCAGGGTTGTAATCTTATCCTCGCTGGTCAGACTTTCTCTATCGATCTCATTCCTATAACTCTGAGTAGTTTCGACATTGTCATCGGTATGGATTGGTTATCCCAATAGCAAGCAGAGATCCTATGCAAGGAGAAGATCATTCGTATTCCTCGTTCTGGCAAAGAACCTCTCGAAATTCAAGGCGACAAGAGTGGTGTCGTTAGTGGCATCATCTCCTTCTTGAAGGCTCAGAAGTGTCTGCGAAAAGGTCACATAGCTATTTTAGCACTCGTTACTGATACATCGACGACAGAGAAAAAGATTTGGGATATTCCTGTAGTACGCGACTTTCCTCAAGTATTTCCTGAAGAGTTACCTGGGTTACCGCCTCATCGCCAGGTCGAATTTCAGATCGAGCTAGCTCCAGGAGCAGCACCTATAGCTCGAGCGCCTTACCGCTTAGCTCCAACTGAACTGGAAGAACTGTCTAAGCAATTGCAAGAACTTTTGGGAAAGGGTTTCATACGTCCTAGCTCATCGCCCTGGGGAGCTCCAGTATTATTTGTAAAGAAGAAAGACGGTACTTTTCGTATGTGCATAGACTACCGCGAACTGAACAAGGTGACTGTGAAGAATCGTTATCCACTTCCACGCATCGACGACTTATTCGACCAGTTGCAAGGGTCGAGCTATTACTCAAAGATTGACCTGAGGTCAGGTTACCATCAACTGAGAGTCCGGGATGAGGACGTCTCCAAAACAGCATTCAGAACTCGCTACGGCCATTACGAGTTTTTAGTCATGCCATTCGGGCTAACGAACGCGCCTGCGGTTTTCATGGATCTTATGAACAGGGTGTGCAAACCTTATCTTGACAAGTTTGTTATTGTTTTCATTGACGACATCCTGATTTACTCGAAGAATCGGGAGGAACACGAACAGCATTTGCGCTTTATTCTGGAACTCCTTCGAACGGAACAGCTGTACGCTAAGTTTTCAAAATGCGACTTCTGGCTTCGTGAAGTCCACTTTCTAGGCCACGTGGTAAACAAGGATGGGATTCATGTCGATCCATCCAAGGTAGATTCGATCAAGAACTGGCCTGCACCTAGCACACCAACAGAAATACGCCAATTCTTGGGTTTGGCGGGTTATTACAGACGGTTTATCAAAGACTTCTCAAAGATTGCACAGCCGCTTACACTACTGACACAGAAAGGTATTGCTTACCGTTGGAGTGATACACAGGATACAGCGTTTCAGCACTTAAAGGATAGACTTTGTAGCGCACCTATCCTCTCATTGCCTGAAGGCACGGACGATTTTGTAGTCTACTGTGATGCATCTATCCAAGGTCTTGGATGTGTGTTGATGCAACGGGATAAAGTTATTGCTTATGCTTCGCGCCAACTAAAGATTCACGAACGGAATTACACTACACACGATTTAGAGCTTGGAGCTGTTGTTTTTGCGCTCAAGATATGGCGACATTATCTGTATGGCACCAAGTGCACCATTTACACCGATCACAGGAGTCTTGAGTATATTTTCAAGCAGAAAGACCTAAACATGCGACAACGTCGATGGGTCGAGCTACTGAACGATTACGAATGTGCTATAAAGTACCATCCAGGCAAGGCCAATGTGGTGGCCGACGCCCTCAGTCGGAAGGATACTATACCTAGGCGTGTACGAGCGTTGCAACTCACTATTCAGTCTAGTCTTCCTTCACAGATACGCGATGCTCAGGTAGAAGCATTGAAACCGGAAAACGTCAGGGCTGAAGCCCTACGCGGCTCAAGGCAACGGTTAGAACAAAGGGCAGACGGCGCCTATTATGTAGCCGGACGCATCTGGGTCCCACTCTATGGCAACCTACGCGAGCTTGTAATGGATGAAGCTCATAAGTCTCGCTACTCAGTACATCCTGGTTCAGATAAGATGTACTACGACCTCAGAACTACATATTGGTGGCCTAGCATGAAGGCCCACATAGCAACTTACGTTAGCAAGTGTTTGACTTGTGCGAGAGTCAAAGCGGAATATCAGAAACCCTCAGGCCCACTCCAGCAACCTGAGATACCACAATGGAAATGGGAGCAAATTTCCATGGATTTTGTTACTGGTCTACCCAGATCTCAACGTGGGAATGATACTATTTGGGTGATCGTGGATCGACTCACAAAGTCTGCTCACTTCTTGGCTATCAAGGAAACGGATAAGTTCTCCACTCTAGCAGACATATACCTTAAGGAAGTTGTCTCGAGGCACGGGGTGCCCACATCTATTATCTCTGATCGTGATGCACGTTTTACTTCAGAACTGTGGCAAGCAATGCACAAATCTTTTGGCTCTCGTTTAGACATGAGCACAGCTTATCATCCTCAGACAGACGGGCAGTCTGAGCGAACTATTCAAACTCTAGAAGACATGCTTCGGGCGTGCGTAATTGACTTTGGCAAAGGCTGGGAAAAACATTTGCCACTTGTGGAATTTTCATACAACAACAGTTACCACACCAGCATTAAAGCTGCTCCATTTGAGGCATTGTACGGGCGTAAATGCCGATCACCTCTTTGTTGGGCAGAGGTGGGTGACAGTCAGATCACAGGTCCAGAAATGGTAGTTGATACTACTGAAAAGATTGCTCAAATACGACAACGCATGGCGGCAGCACGTGACCGTCAGAAAGTATACGCCGATAAAGACAGGAAAATACTCGAATTCCAAGTTGGGGATCGAGCACTACTCAAAGTTTCACCCTGGAAGGGTGTTGTTCGTTTTGGCAAACGAGGCAAACTCAATCCACGATATGTTGGACCATTTGAAGTCATAGAGAAAATAGGCAAAGTGGCCTACAGACTGAACTTACCAGCTGAACTCAGTGCAGTTCACAACGTTTTTTCATGTGTCGAATCTGAAGAAGTGGCAGTCAGATGAGACCTTCATAGTTCCTTTGAAGGAGCTCACTATCGACGAACGGTTGCATTTCGTCGAGGAACCAGTTGAAATCACGGACCGGGATGTTAAGGTCCTCAAGAACACCAAAATACCACTTGTTCGAGTTCGTTGGAACTCCCGTCGTGGCCCAGAGTTTACCTGGGAACGCGAAGACCAAATGGAACTCAAATATCCCCAGTTGTTCGAAAACAATGCAACTACTACTGAGGCTGAAGCTACTACAGAAGTTCGGGATGAAATCCCAACTCAACGGGGGGATGATGTGACACCCCAGGAAAACCAGTAAACGATAACTTACCTAGCTTCCTCAGTAACCGCATGCTAAATTTCGGGACGAAATTTCTTTCAAGTTGGGGATAATGTGACAACTCGAGTTTCCGACTTTCATTTTCGCATTAAGTGCACGTTGACTTTGACTGTGTAGTTGTTTGACTTGTTTAACTTGTAACTGTATACGTTATTTTATAATGAACAATTGTGGTTGCATGATTTTGTGTTTGGCTGTATATCATGAAACACCTGTTGAAAACTTAAACTGTTTAAAACATGAAAGGACCCGACGAAACAGACTGTTTCGCCATATACATTCCGACGAAACTGGTGTGTTTCGCCATCAAGCAACTCGACGAAACAGTGTGTTTCGCCATAGCACTTCACGACGAAACTGATGTGTTTCGTCGGCCCACTGATTTGCAAAGCCCATTAAGGGCCCAGAACGGTAATTCGTGTATATTAAGTAAAACCGACTTCCTGTTTCACACTTTTAACAAAAGAATAGAAACCCTAGAACTCTCTCTTTTGAAAAGGCGATACCCATCATCAACCGTCATCTTTCTCTCTCGAATCCTCCCTTGTTCATCCCGAATATCTCGGTTAGTGCGTGCTCGTCTAAATCGGTTTCTTTGTCCCTTGATTTCTTTTTACATGTTGTGTTTATGCTTGATTTCTGGATTATAGGAGGGTATGTTGATGATACTCGGTTCTGAATGTTGTTTATATGGCCTGATTCTGAATGCACATTAGTATCTTGATAGGAATCGATGATATGATGTTGTATGTTAATCTATACGTTGTACACATAACCTAGGGTTCGTGCTAGACGTTAAGAACTGTGATGCTTATGTTATGATGATGTTACGATGATTCTGCGTTGAATGATTTCTGTATGATTGAGGAATTGCTGTTTTACGGTTGTTAGGGTTTATGTGTTTTTCGCATCTGCTGTAACTGATGTCTGCGAAACTGAACTGTTCGACGAAACAGAACTCTCGGCGAAACAGAATGTGTTTCGCCAAGAGTAGTCGACGAATCAGAAGTTCTGTTTCGCCAGGGGACACCTCGACGAAACAGAATGTGTTTCGCCAATATTGTGTTTCGCCACTATCTGTGTTTCGCCAACATGCGTGTTTCGCCGAATAGCTGATCTGTGCTTACTTGAGTTAATTCTGTTAAGTGTTAACTGGTATATTTGACTGCTGTTAAGTGTAGCCATCTTGTATATGATTGTGAATACGTGCTACATGTTTATACGTGCATAACTTGGATGCAAACTGATTTCACATACGTGCATACTTTAGGACGTGATTGACTTACTTTGAGCACATACCTAGCATACCGAGCGAAACAAAGTGAGTTCACACTTCTACCAAGGCATGGGATTCCCGGGGTTGGGAATGGGTTGATTGATTATTTATGCTTGAGAGTTATCGGAATTTCATACCATTGGCCTCGGATGAGGAAGGTCGATGGTAGATACTACTAGACTAGTGATACATATACTTTTCTTCGCAAACATGCCTGGAATGGCCGCGAACTATACTAGAACGATCTTCGCAAACATGCCTGGAATGGCCGCGAACTATACTTTAATCTTCGCAAACATGCCAGGAGGGCCGCGATACAAACATAACCAGTCTAGAAAACATGGGAAACCCCCACTAATCTTCGCAAACATGCCTTGAGGGCCGCGATGCTATTACATACGATACATGATTACTAATCGAACATACGATTTACGAAATGAACATTATAACTAAATAACCAACTGTGAACTCGCTCAACTTTTTGTTGACCCTCTGTTACATGCCTTGCAGGACCATAGGTACTTTTGGAGCTTGCACGGGAGGCACAGTCGTTGTGGACATGGATCGTGAATGTGTTGTTAAACATTATAACATTTTGTACTTAAACTTATGTTGGGTTTACATTAAATGCTTCCGCTACACACTTGTTTATTTTTAGTTTTGTAAACACCTATCGTATTGATGAATGACTTTTGAGATACATACATATGTTCAATATGATTGGTGGCTTGATCCTGGTCATGTCACGCCTCCAAGCGGTAGTACTCCGCGTGTGGAATTTGGGGGTGTGACATGTCATAGTTTCGATCAAAATACGCGTTTATGCATATTTTGTAACCAAACTATTCTTAGGTATTAAAACCCTTTATTTTGATATCAAACTTGTTTTCCAACTTCGTTAAACATGTTTTAACATGTTTAACTCGTCACTTTTAGTTTAGTGCTTATATAGGGTCGTAAGATAAGCGGTCTAAACATATTTTGTGACCATAGTTGTATAGGGAATAACCTTCCGAGGTTATACCTTATGGTCAATTCGTTTAGTTAGTTGTATGATAGATAGTTTATTTACCTTAGGAAAATGACCAAAATGCCCTTTTTACGTATAAATTCATTTTAAGCATATGTAATCTAAATTTTTACATCTAAACTGATTAGGTAACATTATTAGGCATGTTAAGGCATATAATACTTGTCATAGGACTAGTTAGGCGGTCCGGACACGTTTTACGTGAACGACGCTTTAAAGTAGCGTAAGCTACCTAAACGGGTCATAATGGGTCGTAAGCACTTAGGTTAGGTTTCGATTTAGTATCTAGGCTTTGTTAAACCATATCACATGAGTTCCAATACTCATTGGGTTTACGAAACCTCATCCTATCCGATCTTCCGATTTAAGTCCGTTTATTTACATAGTTACCTATATTAGGTGCCGATTGATTTCCGTGATACTTCTAGCGTTGTTTGGTTGTTATTCAAAGACTTCTAGGCTATCTCATGTGAGTACATAGTTCCCTTCTTTTACTGTTTTCAACTGTTCTGGGGTGATTCATATGTGCTAAATAATTTCGAGTTTTCTAAATAAATGCTATGGTTTATATTAAACTACCTGAATTATTTGAACTGTTTGAACCATTTGGAACTGTTTGATCTATGTGGATTACTTGAACTTGAACCATTTGGAATTGTTTGAACCATTGGGTTAGGGAAGTGATTAGGTAACGGGGCGGGTGTAATGTGATAAAAGCACGGTGGATACGCCGCTGGTACTTCCTATATAAAAGTGCTTTTAACACATTATATTTCGTTGCGTTATCAAGATCACTTGGGCAAGTGTTTTCGAAACGAAGTTACATTACAAGGTTTTTCTAACAATATAAACCATTCGAGTTTTTACAAAACGATTTTCAATCTGGGTTTACATAAACAAATGTTTTGAGTTAAGATTCATGGCATCGAGGTTTTATAAATTATAACTAATCTGTTTTGACTTGGTTATTTCTATTTACATTACAAACATTTTACAAAATTAGGTTTTCAAATATTAATTAACGAAGTTGTTCAAGTTATTTCAAAATGTAAACGAGCCATGAATCTGACACTCACATAAAACCTATGTACTCGCCGGCATTTTTATGCTGACGTATTTTCACATATGTTTCAGGTACCATAGTTGATGATGATTGATGATGATATTGGTGCCTACTCACATAGGAATGGACGAGGCCTTAGTGACTTAATAACAATAAAAGTTAATTTGTTCATGTTTTGTTTCTAATTTCAATACAATGTAATAAATTTAATTAAATAAAATAGAACTTCAATCCATGTGTTGTGAAACAATGATTCTGTTACGACACTCGCCGACGTTTCCGCCGCGGTTTGTTGTTTTTAACATGGTCGGGGTGTGACAGTAAATGAGTTCGTCGTTTAAAGTTGACAACGAAACATAGTGCAGAAGTTTGTATATTGATCGTGTTCGGTTCTTCGATGAGCTTGATCGTCATCCGGCATCCCAAGATATACCTACGTTTCAAAATAAACCATCATAAACAATAGTTTGATAGTTTCATAATGTAACAACCAAGTACTTTAGGCAAAATATTGAACAAACAACAAATCTCCAGCATTTATACCCGTCGCGTGCCGCGACGGGTTCAACCAATGTTTGTCGCATGTCGCGACGATGGTCGCGTGCCGCGATGGAAATTCTCCACAGCAGTCGCTGTGACACCCCAGGAAAAAACAGGAAAACTACGCAAACTAACTAGCTTCCTCAGTAGCTACGTGTTAAATTTCGGGATGAAATTTCTTTCAAGTTGGGGATGATGTGACAACCCGTATTCCTAAGGTGTGCCTTTAACTCCGAATCACTTTCTGTTACGATTGGATTACAGTGTTGCTACGTAAGCTCTTGGTTAAACACTAATTATAATTACTGCTAATTATAATTACTTGTTGGATTTGATTAAGCACTAATTACAACTATTTTATTTAGAAACGGTTTGCCCCATTTGTTTACCTTAGTGGGCTGCACCCTTACACCTTTTATTTGAGTATTGGACTACCCAAACCATCTTGGAAGCCCAAAACCAATCCAGCCGATATACATGCAACCATTTAATTGATTTCATGCGGCATTGCATTCCTTGTTTCGCTAAAACACAAACGCAAACCCTAATATTATTCCCTACCCTGGTGCGACTACGGCAGCCATCCCCTCACCCGAAACACTCTACCTCTCGATCTAGGCATCCTATTCTTCGGTTAGTCCATTAATTCACCCTTGTAATGTGTTTGTTGTTCTTATTATTGGAATTTATTATTCTTTGGTTCTTGTTGTTTTCTTGGTGCGCGAACTGGTTGAGACGTAGAATTGATTTAAAGTTCTTTGTAAAACTGAATTATAAACTGGAATAATATGTGGTGTTGATATTATAGATTATGTTAGGGCCGCATATATATTAGAAGCCCAGATGAACATCCCTTATATCAGTAATAAATCGGCCATAATAACTAGTTGATATTGCAAATTGATCCAGCCGTTGCATGAATTATAAAGGAGGATGATATGGTTTAGTGGCCGCACATGTTATAGGGGCCCCAAATATAACCGGCAGTGGCATGTCGGAATTTATTGTGTAATTTGGATGTTATCAATTAATGCTTGTGAAGTTAATGATTAATGATTTGATCATGTGACCCCTAAGTGGGCGGTGCACATGTCATAAGGATCCCACATGCTTTCTGTTATACACCACAAACATGTAAGTCTATGATATGCATGAATTAATTATGAAATAGGGATGGGTAGGTGATACCAATCTTGACGTCTGTTACTTGATAATTTGGAGGTATTGTTGATGTTATTTTAATGATTATACAATCTAGTCACATGATAGATGATACAATAGTCATAACTACATTGGGATGGGCCGGACAGTTGAAAGCATCACCGAATGTGCTTGAAATCATTGGGCCATGGACTGTTTTGATTAGGGAATTAGGAGCTTGGGTAACACAATGTTTAAAGTGAGGGAAAAACACATGTATATGTGGGCTGCGCATACACTTGTACTAAGAATCGTACTTTGGGCCACTTATATACATGTAAGCACCTTGTGTTTGGGCCAAGTTGAGTACAGGACCTATTGTAAAATACGCACACTTGTATTAGAAATTGTGTGGAATGTTAAGCTGTTTACTTGAACATGAATACGTGATGAGATCCTGTATGTAGCTGAATGAAATTGTATGCTATGTTATGATACATGGTAGGATGTAGTTTCCATGAAAACTGTTCAAGCATGCGTGACGTGATGTGCATACTACCTGTGTCACATGAATAGAAATGTATGACTTGGTATTAACGAAACTGATTGATTCTGGTAACAACGGTAGGGTTTGGTTGATCAACTTGGAACGGGTAACATAACATACCGAGCAAACCAAGGTGAGTTCACACTCCTAAGGCATGGGAGTCCCGGTGGGTTGGGAATGGGATTGAATAATTACTCGTACTATCATTACTATTGAACTACTTACTACTATCCTTGGATTGAAGGGCACGTACGTAAAACCTACGTACACTCATACCTACTACTGTCCTCGGATTGAAGGGCACGTACGTAAAACCTACGTACACTCATACTTGCTACGGTCCTTGGATCAAGAAGGGCACGTACAGATACGACTAGTCAAGTAATACACATGGGAAGCCCCCCACTAATCATCGCAAACATGTTTGGGAAACCGCGATACGGATTAATACGATACACATGGGAATCCCCCACTAATCATCGCAAACATGTTTGGGAAACCGCAATACAGATTAATACAGTACATGGTTTACGAAATAAACATATGATTTACGAACACTATAACTAAACAACCAACTGTGAACTCGCTCAACTTTGTTGTTGACTCGTTGTTACATGCCTTGCAGGCCTTTAGGTGCTAATCAATGGAACTTGCTGTCTGGGAAGCTGGAGTGGTCATGGGTCGAGTACATGGAAATGCAACACAAGACTAAGAGCTATCACATATGGTTTATAAACACTTAACGAACTATATATGCTTTCGCTGTAAACTGTGATATATTGTAACGTTGTAACCCTTATTGTTAATCAATGAAAGTTTTATTTACATATACCTATGAGTTCAATGTGATTGATGGCTAAGATCCTGGTATGTCACACGCCTCGCGGGGGGTTTTCCGCGTGTGGTATTTTGGGGGTGTGACAGTCGCGCGACGCGAAGGCCCCTTTTCTACAGAATGTTTGTTGGTTTGATGTCACACCCCGACCACGTGGAACAACCAAACGTGGCGGAAACGTCGGGGAGTGTTGTAACACAATTAATTGTTTCAAATCCATGGCAATTAAAGTTTCGTTTTATTAATCAAACAAGCGAGTTACATTGTCTTTAAACAAGAAATAAAGAATACATAACATAAATTAACTAGTTCTTGTCTCGTTTTAAGTCACTAAGGCACAGGTCCACCTAAGTATGTCTTGATAAGTCCTATGCATCATCTCCTGAAAACACATGTGAAAATAGGTACGTCAGCATAAAAATGCTTGTGAGATACATAGGTTTTGAGAAAATAGGATTCATGACTTATGTTTGAGAAAATGTTTAGTCATGAACCTTGTAATTTGCTTTGTCTTGTAAATCATTTGAAAAACGATAAGATCAGATGATATGTATAAATAAGAGAATAATGTATGGTTAAATGAATAACCATGTAAGATGAGTTTGTATAAGATAAGTTGTTTGTAAATTAATGTCTTGTGAAAAGTATGTTATTTGTATAAAATGTTATATGTCTCAAACTGAAATGATTCAAATAACGCTACGATATGTAATACCATACAAATGCTTATATATAGGAAGTATTAGCGGCGTATCCACCATGCTTGTATCATATTACACACGCCTCGTTACTTAATCACTTACTCAAACCAAACTACCAAAGTAAAATGTTCATGTTTAATGTGAATCATGTAATGTGTATCCAAAATGTAAACATGTGATGAATAACAAATGTACTAAGTATGCAACAAAAGACATACATAGCATAAAGTGTAATGTATAACAATGTACTAAGTACGCACACAATGGGCATACATAGCATGTAATGTGAAACAATGTATTAAGTACACACACAATGGGCATACATAGCATGTAATGTAAGGTAAGGCAATGTACTAAGTACGCACACAATGGGCATACATAGCATGTAGTGTAAGGCAATGTACTAAGTACGCACACAATGGGCATACATAGCATGTAGTGTAAGGCAATGTACTAAGTACGCACACAATGGGCATACATAGCATGAAATGTAATGAAATCATGTACTATAAATGTACTAATGAACATAGTAGGTATATGATGTGAAAGCATGAAAGTAACAAGTAGGCACATGTGTTTCACCCCAAAACAGTTTGGAAAACAGTAAAAGAGGGGTCTATATACTCACTTGAGATTGCTTAGTAGTCCTTGAGTAACAACCAAACAATGCTAGAGATCACGGATATCAAACGGCACCTAAATATAGGTAACTATGTTAATAAACCGGACCTAAATCGGAGGATTAGATAGAATGAGGGTTCGTAAACCAAATGAGTATGGAGACTCGTGTCATATGGTTTAACAAAGCCTACATACTAAATGAAACCTAACCTAAGTGCTTTCGACCCATTACGACCCGTTTAGGTAGCTTATGCTACTTTAACGCGTCGTTCGCGTGAAACGCGTTCGGACCGCCTAACTAGTCCTATGACAAGTAGAATATGCCTTAACATGCCTAATATTGTCGCCAAATCAGTTTAGATGTCAAAAGTTATGTCACATATGTTTATAATGAATTTTGGCATCAAAGGGGTATTTTGGTAATTTACCTAAGGCATATAAACTACCTATCATACAACTACTTAAACGAAGCGACCATAAGGTATAACCTCGGAAGGTTATTCCCTATATGCTATGGTCCTAAAGTATTTGGTCGGATCCTAATGATCGACCAAAATGGGTCGGGTTCGAAGGTATAAGCGATTTATTAGATCGCTTACCCATACGACCCTAGACAACGTGGTAATCAGTAGGCATAGTCCCAAGGGACTATAACCATCGTGATTACAATCACGTTGCGAAGTTCAAATGAACTTCGCATTGACCATAAACTGGTCAACGCAGAAAGTCAAACAAAGTTTGACTTTCAGACTCGAAAAGCAATAAAAGAACGAAAGAATACTTACGAAGGGTCCCCGAATGCTAACCTCGATCCAAGTAGCTCAGGTATGAAACAAAGGTTTCAACTTAGAGCTTCTCAAATCAAGATTCTAGTGGGTTTTGCAATGGCATGGGGGGGGGGGGTATTTATAGGATTCGTAGAGCCGTTAAGATCGTTCCTCGGAAACCGTGCTTTGATCTTGGCCATACACCTCAAGATAGTGGTTTTTGAAAACCATTTGAGCCCATAGATTGTCCCAAAACCATGTGCAAAAGTGAAAATGGACCAAATACAATGTTTCTGTCCAGGTTAGGCAGTCGCGTAGCGCCACTGCCTAGGCATGAGGTGCTCGCGCTACGCCACCATGTACCAGTTTCAGCAAAGTTTCAAAGATGGCAGAAATGGTCCCTGCAGCCCGTTTAAGCTATTTTCGATGCGTTTGAACCCCGTTAACCTCATTTCAAGGATCTAAAATGAAGTTAAAGTATAGGGAACTCAAAACATGCTCAAAAATATCTAGGATGTCCGTTCGTTTGGTCGTACGATCGCGATGTTCGCTTAATTACGACGGAATGCGCATAAGCGCGAAAAACGATCCAAATGACGCGACGAATGGATTTTTCTTATGCCAAACACTAAAATAAAATATTTTAGTTCTTACATAAATTTTTGGATGTCCGTAGGTATTCAGAACGTAAGTTATGCGCGAAAATGCAAACTTATGCACTTTTTGACACTTTTAGTCCCTGAATGACCCAAAAGTTTATTTTAGCACACCGAACCCCTCAAAGCCTATTTCTAAGCTATGTGAAGGATATTTATGGTATGTTTAACTTATGGTCATGTTCCGGAATGTTTGTTACAGTTCAAATTGGCATACTTTCGCAGTTTGTCAAGTTTAGTCCCTGTAAGCGATTTAACTTGTTTTTGCCATACCAAAGCCTTCAAAACTTATTTCTAAGTTATGTAAAGGTTATTTAAGGTATGTTAAGCCTATTTCACTATTCCGGAGTGTTTGTTTCATTAAACTGGTTATATTTACGCATCAGTGCGCGTATAACCTTCCAGAAAGCGATTTAGAGCTTGAAATCGAACAAGAGTTGATATGTGCAAACGATACACATATTTTTACAAATCCCAAGTATGAAATACAATATTTCATTGGTTTGGAATTTGTTTGATGGTTGAAGTGACACAGGTGTCACATTTGAGCTGCAGATTCCCAGCTCTAAATAATCAATCTTATTATGCACAAAAACGTGCATAACTTTCAATTTACAAATCCGTTTTACATGATTCTTTTTCCTACGTGATCGTAATTTAATTCTCCATCATATGGAGTCAAGACCCGATATCCAACTACTCAAACTTTTTTATTTCAAGCTCTCGGCTTGAAACTCCATTTTAACACTATTGGCCCCTTTTGTGATTTATTAATCTACTTGTGTTTAAACCATTATAAAAACTTGGAATGTTTGTTATCTCAAAACCTATAAGTTCAAACATTCATGAGTTATGCGACTAATAATCAAATTATGTGCAAAATTTCATTTTTGGCCCGTTCGAGAGGCTTTAAACGTTTAAGTTTAAATCCCATTCTCTTCTTTCACACGTCATTTTTCCTGATTAAGATATTCACTTATCTTCCACCGCGACTATCCTTGCGGTGGATTTAAATGATGTAATTTATTTATTCTGAAATTACCCCCTCCGGATTGTTAATATACGTCGGAACCATTTTGAAGTATCTGACCCCAAACGAACTTATATCCACCCTTTCTACACTTATTAAGATTTACCCATCATAACACTTATTTTCAAACAACTCATAAGGGCCGTTTGCCGGTTATCCATTTAAGGGTGATTTGGTCAACCTAGTCTCTTCTTTTACAATGAAGGTCTCTCAACAACATATTTGACCAAGTTTGCATATTTAACTATAGCCTTACTTGCACGTATCAGGCTCAGGTCATCGCTTTCACCCGTTTAAACATCTTTCACTATTAATTCCTAATTAATACCAACGCGAACCGTATGATATTTCCTGTGATCACAAAACTCAACAAGCGATCATCAATTAATATTGTCAAATGATTTTACCAATGTCATTTGACCCGTTTAGTCCGAACGACCATTTTCCATTATGAGATGATATCTAGTTACCATCTCGCCCCTTTTTCCCCATTCCAGTTTACACCATGCCGTAATGTTTCAAAATTTCTTATTAGTTCATCGTTACATGACTAATTTACAAATTTACCCTTTTTTCCATTGTTTATGGTTTATCACCATTTTCACTTGTTCCGACTCATGTTATTTACGTCGGAACATTATAATTCTATTACTAATTTTTCTTTAGTCATTTTCAATACACACAACTGATGTATACTATAAAAAGGGTGTAAGCTTTTACTTACCTTGCACCCGAAACACGCTTTTCCTTCACACATGATTCGTTTGACCCGCTTCCTTTCCAAGGCTCCACCTAGCTTGTCAAGCGTCAAACTGTAACATCTGTGTCTGAAATCATTGTAAACAATTCAGTTATCAATAAAACAAAGTTATTTAATCCCAATGTTTGTTTGGTTATGTTTTACATTTTTCATGTTTTGACTTTTCTTCAATTTCAAACTCTATATCGCTTTCTGGAGAGTTATACGCAAACTGGTGCGTAAACGTAATCAGTTTATTGCGACAAATACTCCGGAACATCAACATATACTTAACATACCTTAAATAACCTTTACATAACTTAGAAATAAGTTTTGAAGGCTTTGGTATGGCAAAAACAAGTTAATTCGCCTAAAGGGACTAAAATTGACAAACTTCGAAAGTATGCCAATTTGAACTGTAACAGACATTCCGGAACATGACCATAAGTTAAACATACCATAAATATCCTTTACATAACTTATAAATAGGCTTTGAGGGGTTCGGTGTGCTAAAATAAACTTTTGGCTCATTCAGGGACTAAAAGTGTCAAAAAGTGCATAAGTTTGCACTTTCGCGCATATCTTACGTTCTGAATACATCCGGACATCCAAAAATTTATGTAAGCACTATAATATTTTATTTTAGTGTTTGGCATGAGAAAAATCCATTCGTCACGCAATTTGGATCGTTTTTCGTGCTTATGCGCATTCCGTCGTAATTAAGCGAACATCGCGATCGTACGACCAAATGAACCAACATCCGGCATATTTTTGAGCATGTTTCATGTCCACAATGTTTAGGAATCATTTTAGGGCCTTAACGTTGGCTTAACGGACCTTAAACGTGTCGGAAATGGCCTTAAAACACAACAGGGACCAAAACTGTCATTTCTGAAAGTTTGTTTCTGACCAGCAAGGCCAGGCGGCCCGCGTGGGTTTAGTGTGTCCTCTTACATGGCCTGTTTCAGCTTCCCAGATCAGATAAGATCAGTTTTAACAGCATATTACAGCTGTTAAGCACCCAAACTCACTCACACTTGCCCTTTCCTGCTCATGAGGGGCCATTTTGAGCTACCATAAGGTTGCAACAAGTGTAAGGCTAAGATTGAAGCACGTTATTCGATAAACGATCCTAACGGTTCCAACAATCCTATAAATACCCAACCCTTTCACAACTCAAAACCCACAATTCTGATCTCAAAGCTCTAAGTTGAAGTCATTGCTTCATACCTGAGCTATTCGATCAAGTTTTACTAGCGGGGACCCTTTGTAAGTGTTCCTTCGTTCTTTTTAGCGTTAAAAGTCAAACTTTGTTTGACTTTCTATGTTGACCAGTTTATGGTCAACACGAAGTTCGTTTGAACATCATAACGTGAGCGTAATCACGATGGTTATAGTCCCTAGTGACTATACCTACTGATTACCACGTTATCTAGGCTCAGTGACGAGTCGTAGTTTCGGGCAAAATGCGCATTTATTCGTATTTTGTAACCAAACTACTCTTGGGTATCAAAACCGTTTGTTTTGATACCAAAGCTGTTTTCTAAACTTAGTTAAGCATGTTTTAACATGCTTAGCTCGTCACTTTTAGTTTAGTGCTTATATAGGGTCGTAAAGGTAAGCGATCTAAACAATCGCTTATACTTTCGAACCCGACCCATTTGGTCGATCATTAGGATCCGACCAAAGACATTAGGTGACCATAGTATATAGGGAATAACCTTCCGAGGTTATACCTTATGGTCACGATGTTTAGTTAGTTGTATGATAGGTAGTATATATGCCTTAGGTAAATTACCAAAATGCCCTTTTAATGCCAACATTCATTTTAAGCATATGAAACATAACTTTTGGTATCTAAACTGATTTGGTAACAATATTAGACATGTTAAGGCATATTTTACTTGTCATAGGACTAGTTAGGCGTTCCGAACGCGTTTCACGCGAACGACGCGTTAAAGTAGCATAAGCTACCTAAACGGGTCGTAATGGGTCGTAAGCACTTAGGTTAGGTTTCATTTAGTATGTAGGCTTTGTTAAACCATATTACATGAGTTCTCATACTCATTTGGTTTACAAGCCCTCATTCTATCCGATCTTCCGATTTAGGTCCGGAATATTAACATAGTTACCTATATTAGGTGCCGTTTGATATCCGTGATCTCTAGCATTGTTTGGTTGTTACTCAAGGACTACTAAGCAATCTCAAGTGAGTACATAGACCCCTCTTTTATTGTTTTCCAAACATTTTGTGTGAAACACATGTGCCTACTTGTTACTTTCGTGCCTTTCATGCTTTCCTATCATATGCTTGTTATGTTCATTAGTACATTATAGTACATGATTTCATTACATTTTATGCTATGTATGTCCATTGTGTGCATACTTAGTACATCGTTTTACATTACATTTCATGCTATGTATGTCCATTGTGAGCATACTTAGTACATTGTTTTACTTTACATTTCTGCTACGTATGTTGACTGATAGCATGCTAGCACATTGATTTACATGACTTTTCTGCTTCGTATGTTGACTTAGCATACTTAGTACATTGTTTTCATATAACATGTTCACATTTGCTATGACATTTGGTTTGCACAAACGGGACTTATATACGTTCATTAACATTAGCTACGCCGCTCGGTAGTAAGTACTGGTACCATAGGACTTGACAAATCCCATTTCTGACATCCCGGGTTTGTTTGGATGTAAGGAATGACTGAATCCGAAAACATTTCTTTTGATAACCTTGACTAAAAGGGTTATCCGACTGTCTCAAGGCTTGAATGTATGCGTTAACTTACCACATAAACGTTTGTATCAATGTAACATGCATTCACTTTGCAAAACATAACTTTTTGATATATTCAAAATACTTTGTTTTGTACATTTCTACATTTGGATTACGTGACAATACTTTACTTACAATACATAACATTTGTTACACATTGCTTGACTACATTTAGCTTTTTAACATTTGACATGGTTTATACAAGGACTTTTTGACAATTGGTTTAAACATGGACTTTATACATTGGTGGATTGTTTAAGTGATTTAAGTAATGAGACGTGTGTAATATGAGACAAGCATGGTGGATACGCCGCTGGTACGTCCCATATATAAGTGCTTGTATGGTATTACATATGGTAGAGTTATTTGAATCATTTCAATTTAGACATATAACATTTTATTCAAATAACATATCTTTCACAAGACATTGCTTTACAAACAACTTATTTTATACAACTCATTTTACTTGGTTATTCATTTAACCATGTATTATTCTTTTATGTATACATATCATCTGATCTTATCGCTTTTTAATGATTTACAAAACAAAACAATTTACATGGTTCATGACTAAATTTTATTAAACATTTTTCTTAAACTTAAGTCACGAATCCTATTTTCACAAAACCTATGTATCTCACATGCATTTTTATGCTAACGTACCTATTTTCACATGTGTTTTCAGGAGCTTTTGCATAGGATGATGATCGTGACACTAGGGCGGACCTGTGCCTTAGAGGCTTAAAATGAAGATAGACTTAGTTTAACTATGTTATGAACTCTTTATTTCCTGTTTTGAGACAATGTAACACTCTTGTTTGATAAATAAAATATAACTTTGTATGCCATGGTTGTGAAACAATAATTCTGTTACAACACTCCCCGACGTTTCCGCCACGTTTGATTATTCCACGTGGTCGGGGTGTGACTGAAGAGTTGGTATCAGAGCCAATGGTTATAGGGAATTAGGTTATTAGTAATGCTTTGACCTAGACTATAACCTTTCTAGGACCCCAACACGAGTTATCTTGTGTTTAGATTTTAAAACATGCACTTCACCTATCCTTAGGTGATAACCACAACGGGAACATCAAGTTCGAATCCGCTTTGAAAATTAATCATCTGTTCTTGGATGATTGATTACTAGGTTTTGAACCCTTTATTGTAAGGTTTTGAACCCTTCCAGTTTGATTTTTTTTGGCCTTGTGCCTTTCAAATTTTCAAAATCTCGTCAAAGTTTTGGGTTCCAAATAGTGTGAACACGTGCAAACTGGAAGAGTGAATGCCTGTACCCTGGGTTTTCTGTCTAAGGCTAGAGTGTTCGTACAAATCCACATAATCGGACCAATCACTCTTACCTGGGAACTCTTAGGGTGAGTGTTCACTTATAGGCGAGCATGTCTTCGCGATACATTATTTTTGACCCATTTACTTTGATTAGTCACTGAGTGTCGTTTGTTTGCTTTGCGATGCGGACAAATGACCACCATCTTTGCTTTTGTTGATTTTGTTTCATCTCATTCTTTTCACCCAATCATCTCACTCGTTTCCTTTCATGTTTTCCTCTTTTAGAATGCCTCCTCGACGCGAAAACCAGATAGCGACTGCCGAACTGGCAGAAATCATTGCGCAGCAAATGGCTGCTCAATTCCCAAACCTCTTTGCTCAATGAAACCAAGCCAACAACAACAACAATGCTCCATGCAATTTCAAGAATTTTAACTCGGCTAAACCGCTCAAGTTTAGTGGTTCTGAGGGAGCGACTGGGCTTCTTCAATGGTTCGAGAGCATTGAGAATACTTTCCGTCACGTGCAGTGTCCTGATAATCGCAAGGTCGAGTTTTCTTCGAGTGTGTTTCAGAAGAGGGCTCTTACGTGGTGGAACGGGGTTATGAGAGATCGTGGTGCAGAAGTTGCTCTAGCACAGACATGGGCTGAACTTAGGGCCCTTATGATAAGGGAGTTCTATCCTCGTCATGAACAGCGAGCTTTGGAGAAAGAGTTTGATGACTTGAAACAAGACAGTGGCGAGCACAGGGCGTATACTGATAGGTTTGAGGAGTTGAGTCTGCTTTGCCCAACAATGGTTACCCCACTCGACAAGGCTATCGAAAGGTACATCGATGGTCCACCTGACTCAGTATAAGACATCATTACTGGTAGTAACCCTACCACACTCCGTCAGGCGATCGAGTTAGCCGCGACATTGACTGAGTCGCAGGTTCGAAAGGGAAAGCTGCACAAAAAGAGTGACAAGGGTAAGAAGCAGGTGTCTGACAAGGAAGATAGCAAGAAAGGTCAAAACAAGAATGGAAAGAATTCTGGTTCCTCAAGAGGGTCTAGGAAGCGAAAGGCTTCCCAAAACTATGTCGTTACTGCACAGGCCCAAGCTGCACCAAATCAGCCTGCGCAACCACTAGCCAAGAAGCCTTATCTTGGCAATGCACCTTTGTGCAACAGGTGTAGCGGCCATCACCTACCACATCTCCAGTGTCGTCAATGCACCAACTGTGGAAGAAATGGTCATCTTACCGCTACTTGTCGCATTCCTGTTAACCAGAATCAGGCAGTTCAGAACCAAGCCCAACAAGTTGCTCAGCCTCTTGCTCAGCAACAAGATCAAGCTGCACGACCTCATTTTCCTCCTGGTTCGTGCTACAATTGTGGGGATCTGACCCACTACAGAAACCGGTGCCCAAGACTAGCTAACGCCAATCCAAATCAAAATCAGGCTCAGGCTCGAGGGCGAGTCTTCAACATGAATGCACAAGAAGCACAAGCAGACAATGAAGTGGTGAACGGTACGTTCTTTGTTAATAATCAGCCTGCATCTGTTCTTTTTTATTCGGGTTCCGATAAGAGTTTTGTGTCATTATCTTTTGAGCCATTTCTTCGCATGTCTAGAACGAAACTAGGAAAACCCTTGACAGTAGAGGTTGCTAGTGGTGAACCCATTGTTCTTGATTCTGTTCTTCGCAACTGCTAGTTGAACCTTAACGACCATCTCTTTCCTATTGACCTTACGCCTATGCAACTTGGAAGCTTTGACGTTATTGTGGGTATGGATTGGTTAGCCAAGCATCGCGCAGAGGTAGTTTGTTTCGAGAAGATTGTTCGTGTGCCGCTTTCAAAAGGAGAGATCCTACAAGTGCATGGTGAGAAACCTACCGGTGGTCTCAAACTCATGTCTTGTTTTAAAGCTCGGAAGTATCTGCGAAAGAATTATGTGGCCTTCTTGGCACATGTCACAGCAGATAAAGGCGAGGGTAAGTCTCTCCAAGATATTCCTGTTGTTCGGGATTATTCTGAAGTATTCCCTAAAGAGTTACCTGGTCTACCCCCAGCATGCCAAGTTGAGTTCCATATTGATCTCGTACCTGGTGCAAATCCCATTGCCAGAGCTCCATATCGTCTTGCACCGTCTGAGATGCAAGAGTTGTCTAAGCAGCTTCAGGAGCTCTCTGACAAAGGATTTATTCATCCTAGCTTTTCACCTTAGGGTGCTCCCGTTCTTTTTGTCAAGAAGAAGGATGGATCTTTTAGGATGTGTATCGATTATCGTGAGCTTAACAAGCTTACCATCAAGAATTGATATCCCCTACCTCGCATCGATGATCTCTTTGATCAGTTACAAGGTGCTTCTTATTTCTCGAAGATTGATCTGCGATCTGGATATCATCAACTTCGGGTGCATGAAGAAGACATTCCCAAGACAGCGTTCCGCACTCGTTATGGGCATTATGAGTTCACAGTCATGCCATTCGGTTTGACTAATGCTCCTGCTGTTTTCATTGACTTAATGAATAGGGTCTGCAAGCCTTATTTGGATCAGTTCGTCATTGTTTTTATTGATGACATCTTGATATACTCTAAGACACGAGCTGATCACGAGCAACATCTTCGTCTTACTCTGGAGCTCCTAAAGAAAGAGCAACTTTTCGCCAAATTCTCCAAGTGTGAATTCTGGCTTAAAGAGGTTCAATTCTTAGGACATATTGTCAACAAACAAGGTATTCATGTGGATCCCTCCAAGATCAGTGCGATCAAGGATTGGGATACGCCTACTACTCCTACTGAAGTTCGTTCTTTTCTTGGACTTGCGGGTTATTACCGCCGCTTCATTGAAAACTTCTCGAAGATTGCAGTTCCTCTAACTGCTCTAACTCAGAGGAAAAAGCCCTTTGATTGGGGATTCAAGCAAGAGGAAGCGTTTCTGACTTTGAAACAAAAACTTTGCGACGCGCCTGTTCTGACTTTGCCTGAGGGCAATGATGATTTCGTCGTTTATTGTGATGCATCTAAATTGGGTCTCGGTTGTGTTCTGATGCAAAGAAACAAAGTCATAGCACATGCATCGAGGCAGTTGAAGATACATGAGAAAAACTACACCACTCATGATCTTGAGTTAGGTGCAGTTGTCTTCGCTCTTAAGATCTGGAGATACTATTTATACGGAACAAAATGTGTGGTTTTCACGGACCACAAAAGTCTTCAGCATATCTTCAATCAGAAAGAACTCAACATGAGGCAACGACGTTGGGTCGAGCTTCTAAACGACTATGACTGCGAAATTCGCTACCATCCTGGTAAGGCGAATGTCGTAGCCGATGCATTGAGTCGTAAGGATCATACTAAGCTTTATTATGTTCATGTTCAATCTGATATTCAAGCTTGATCCGATATCTAAGCCCGCATTTCTCAGGCTCAACACACTTGTGTTTCACAAGGTTTGATGGATAAGGAATTTCCCTATCACATAACCCCTGATCTGGAACTGAAGGACAATGGATCGTACTACTTCATGGACCGTATGTGGGTCCTAAGCCAAGATAACCTTCGCACCTTGCTTATGGATGAAGCCCATAAGTCTCGTTATTCTATTCATCCTGGCTCAGATAAGATGTATAAGGATCTTCGTACTCATTATCGGTGGCCTGGTATGAAGAAAGACATCGCCTTATATGTATCAAAATGCCTTACTTGTCTTAAGGTTAAGGCTGAACATCAACGTCCTTCTAGTTTATTGGTGCAACCAGAGATCCCAGTTTGGAAATGGGAAAACATTACTATGGATCTCATTACCAAACTTCCGTGCACAAAGAAAGGTCATGATGCCATCTGGGTAGTTGTTGTTCGCCTTACTAAGTCAGCGCATTTCTTGCCAATCCGTGAGGATTTTTCAGCTGACAAACTTGCTAAAATCTATGTGGATGAAATTGTAGATCGACATGGTGTTCCTTTGAACATCATTTCTGACAGAGATGCTCGCTTCACTTCTCATTTTTGGAGAACCATGCAATATGCTATGGGGACCCAACTTAATCTGAGCACAGCTTATCATCCGCAAACGGATGGTCAATTTGAAAGAACAATCCAGACTCTGGAGGATATGCTTAGAGCTTGTGTGATCGACTTTGGTGGTAGTTGGGATTCACATCTTCCATTGATTGAATTCTCCTACAACAACAGTTATCACTCCAGCATCAACATGGCTCCTTTTGAGGCTCTCTATGATCAAAAATGTCGTTCACCAGACTGCTGGAATGAAATCGGCGAGGCTCAGCTTACTGGACCTGCCCTCATTTTAGAGACAACTGATAAGATTAAGAAAGTTCGTGATAACCTTCAGACAGCTAGAAGCCGTCAAAAGAGTTACGCGGACCCAAAATGCAAGCCCTTGGATTTTCAAGTCGGTGATCGTGTATTACTTAAGGTCTCACCTTGGAAAGGTGTGATCAGATTTGGAAAGAAAGGAAAACTTGCACCTAGATACGTTGGACCATTCAAGATCGTCGAAAGAATCGGTAAGGTAGCCTACAGACTTGAGTTACCTCCTGAACTTGGAAATGTTCATCCAACCTTTCACGTGTCTAATCTCAAGAGGTGTTTAGCTGATGAGAACCTCCACATACCACTTGACGAAATTCGTGTTGATAAAACACTGAAATTTGTTGAGAAGCCAGTGGAAATCATGGAACGTGAAGTCAAGTGGCTCAAACGCAAGCGCATTCCTTTGGTCAAGGTTCACTGGGAATCTAAACGTGGACCCGAGTTTACTTGGGAACGCGAAGATCAAATGCAGGCGAAGTATCCACACCTATTCCCACGAGTTTCCTCTAAATAAATTTCGGGACGAAATTTCCACAAGTAGGGGAGACTGTAACTTCTGTGTCTGAAATCATTGTAAACAATTCAGTTATCAATAAAACAAATTTATTTGATCCCAATGTTTGTTTGGTTATGTTTTACATTTTTCATGTTTTGACTTTTGTTCAATTTCAAACTCTATATCGCTTTCTAGAGAGTTATACACAAACTGGTGCGTAAACGTAATCAGTTTAATGAGACAAATACCCTGGAACATCAACATATACTTAACATACCTTAAATAACCTTTACATAACTTAGAAATAAGTTTTGAAGGCTTTGGTATGGCAAAAACAAGTTAATTCGACTACAGGGACTAAAATTGACAAACTGCGAAAGTATGCCAATTTGAACTGTAACAGACATTCCGAAACATGACCATAAGTTAAACATACCATAAATATCCTTTACATATCTTAGAAATAGGCTTTGAGGGGTTCGGTGTGCTAAAATAAACTTTTGGCTCATTCAGGAACTAAAAGTGTCAAAAAGTGCATAAGTTTGCACTTTCGCGCATATCTTACGTTCTGAATACATCCGGACATCCAAAAATTTATGTAAGCACTATAATATTTTATTTTAGTGTTTTGCATGAGAAAAATCCATTCGTCACGCAATTTGGATCGTTTTTCGCGCCTATGCGCATTCCGACGTAATTAAGCGAACATCGCGATCGTACGACCAAACGAACCAACATCCAGCACATTTTTGACCATGTTTCATGTCCACAATGTTTAGGCATCATTTTAGGGCCTTAACGTTGGCTTAACAGACCTTAAACGTGTCGGAAATGGCCTTAAAACATAACAGGGACCAAAACTGTCATTTCTGAAAGTTTGTTTCTGACCAGCAAGGCCAGGCGGCTCGCGTGGGTTTAGTGTGTCGTCTTACACAGCCCGTGTCAGCTTCCCAAATCAGATAAGATTAGTTTTAACTGCATATTACAGCTGTTAAGCACCCAAACTCACTCACACTTGCCCTTTCCTGCTCATGAGAGGCCATTTTGAGCTACCATAAGGTTGCAACAAGTGTAAGGCTGAGATTCAAGCACGTTATTCGATAAACGATCCTAACGGTTCCAAGAATCCTATAAATACCCAACCCTTTCACAACTCAAAACCCACAATTCTGATCTCAAAGCTCTAAGTTGAAGTCATTGCTTCATACCTGAGCTATTCGATCAAGTTTTACTAGCGGGGACCCTTTGTAAGTGTTCCTTCGTTCATTTTAGCGTTAAAAGTCAAACTTTGTTTGACTTTCTACGTTGACCAGTTTATGGTCAACACGAAGTTCGTTTGTACTTCATAACGTGAGCGTAATCACGATGGTTATAGTCCCTAGTGATTACCACGTTATCTAGGCTCAGTGACGAGTCGTAGTTTCGGCCAAAATGCGCATTTACGCGTATTTTGTAACCAAACTACTCTTGGGTATCAAAACCGTTTGTTTTGATACCAAACCGGTTTTCTAAACTTAGTTAAGCATGTTTTAACATGCTTAGCTCGTCACTTTTAGTTTAGTGCTTATATAGGGTCATAAAGGTAAGCGATCTAAACAATCGCTTATACTTTCGAACCCGACCCGTTTGGTCGATCATTAGGATCCGACCAAACACATTAGGTGACCATAGTATATAGGGAATAACCTTCCGAGGTTATACCTTATGGTCACGATGTTTAGTTAGTTGTATGATAGGTAGTATATATGCCTTAGGTAAATTACCAAAATGCCCTTTTAACGCCAACATTCATTTTAAGCATATGAAACATAACTTTTGGTATCTAAACTGATTTGGTAACAATATTAGACATGTTAAGGCATATTTTACTTGTCATAGGACTAGTTAGGCGTTCCGAACGCGTTTCACGCGAACGACGCGTTAAAGTAGCATAAGCTACCTAAACGGGTCGTAATGGGTCGTAAGCACTTAGGTTAGGTTTCATTTAGTATGTAGGCTTTGTTAAACCATATTACATGAGTTCTCATACTCATTTGGTTTACAAGCCCTCATTCTATCCGATCTTCCGATTTAGGTCCGGAATATTAACATAGTTACCTATATTAGGTGCCGTTTGATATCCGTGATCTCTAGCATTGTTTGGTTGTTACTCAAGGACTACTAAGCAATCTCAAGTGAGTACATAGACCCCTCTTTTATTGTTTTCCAAACATTTTGGGGTGAAACACATGTGCCTACTTGTTACTTTCGTGCCTTTCATGCTTTCCTATCATATGCTTGTTATGTTCATTAGTACATTATAGTACATGATTTCATTACATTTTATGCTATGTATGTCCATTGTGTGCATACTTAGTACATCGTTTTACATTACATTTCATGCTATGTATGTCCATTGTGTGCATACTTAGTACATCGTTTTACATTACATTTCATGCTATGTATGTCCATTGTGAGCATACTTAGTACATTGTTTTACTTTACATTTCTGCTACGTATGTTGACTGATAGCATGCTAGCACATTGATTTACATGACTTTTATGCTTCGTATGTTGACTTAGCATACTTAGTACATTGTTTTCATATAACATGTTCACATTTGATGACATTTGGTTTGCACAAACGGGACTTATATACGTTCATTAACATTAGCTACGCTGCTCGGTAGTAAGTACTGGTACCATAGGACTTGACAAATCCCATTTCTGACATCCCGGGTTTGTTTGGATGTAAGGAATGACTGAATCCGAAAACATTTCTTTTGATAACCTTGACTAAAAGGGTTATCCGACTGTCTCAAGGCTTGAATGTATGCGTTAACTTACCACATAAACGTTTGTATCAATGTAACATGCATTCACTTTGCAAAACATAACTTTTTGATATATTCAAAATACTTTGTTTTGTACATTTCTACATTTGGATTACGTGACAATACTTTAGTTACAATACATAACATTTGTTACACATTGCTTGACTACATTTAGACTTTTTAACATTTGACATGGTTTATACAAGGACTTTTTGACAATTGGTTTAAACATGGACTTTATACATTGGTGGTTTGTTTAAGTGATTTAAGTAATGAGACGTGTGTAATATGATACAAGCATGGTGGATACGCCGCTGGTACGTCCTATATATAAGTGCTTGTATGGTATTACATATCGTAGCGTTATTTGAATCATTTCAATTTAGACATATAACATTTTATACAAATAACATATCTTTCACAAGACATTGCTTTACAAACAACTTATTTTACTTGGTTATTCATTTAACCATGTATTAATCTTTTATGTATACATATCATACATATCATCTGATCTTATCGCTTTTTAAATGATTTACAAAACAAAACAATTTACATGGTTCATGACTAAATTTTATTAAACATTTTTCTTAAACTTAAGTCATGAATCCTATTTTCACAAAACCTATGTATCTCACAGGCATTTTTATGCTGACGTACCTATTTTCACATGTGTTTTCAGGAGCTTTTGCATAGGATGATGATCGTGACACTAGGGCGGACCTGTGCCTTAGAGACTTAAAATGAAGATTGACTTAGTTTAACTATGTTATGAACTCTTTAGTTCCTGTTTTGAGACAATGTAACACTCTTGTTTGATAAATAAAATATAACTTTGTATGCCATGGTTGTGAAACAATAATTCTGTTACAACACTCCCCGACGTTTCCGCCATGTTTGATTGTTCCACGTGGTCGGGGTGTGACACAAACTATCATCATAATTCGTAAGACGGTTAGATTAGTCATCATTAATTATGACTATTCTATCTTATGGATTTTACATCAAAATTTACCATTTGAATTCATTTTGGTCAGTTTGACTTTTAAAGGTCAAACTGCCTATTACCATAAGTGATTATACTATGAAACTCGACAATTCATTTAAGCACTTTGTCAAGTATCCGATAGGCATTATTCTTGCGCCGCCGTTTTAACTACTTTTCCAGTCTATGTTCATGCTATTATTAACACCAATTTAACTTAGCTCTCGATTATCAAAGCTAATTATTCATTTGTTAAGCAAGAACTAAAGGTTTCCATCTACATGTAAAACCCGTTTCATCATAGCATTAGACATTCATCTGAACATTTAATATAATCAAGTTCTACATATTAGTTAGTAGACATCATGATTCCAAACACCTATTTACATGAACAAAATCACCCATTTCATCGTAACATACAAAACCCATTTCAAGTCATGTATGAGCATTCACTCAAACTTATAAATTGTTCAAGTATTTGGTTCCAACTATCAAATATGATGATTCTAAGCACATGCATATCATCATCTTTACTATTTAGTCAAAACCCACTTAGCTCATACTTGATTAATTGACTAATCACTAGTTTATGGCACAATTCTACAAGTTTGCATCTAGGGTTTGTTCCTAGACATAGATTCAACCCAATATCACTCATATACAACATTCATCACCGAATTTTTGATTTTGGGTGTTCATCATAAATTCAAGATATCTCTGAATTACAAAATTTGACATACCTTGTGATCTCCTAGCTTAGGTGATCACGAATTTAGTTAAAGCTCTAATTTCTTTGCTCGATTTCCTTTTATTTTGATCAAGTTTGTGAGTTTTAGGGTTCATGTCTAAGAACCCTTCTCCTGGTTCTGGTAGAAGTCGACCAACACACACATGTGTGTGTTTTGGTTTTTGATATTGTTTTAATTAAAACATCTTTCCAATCGCCCACTTTTAGTCTCTCAAAGTTTAAAGGTTTTATAAATGGGTCAGTTACTACAAGTTCCTTCATTGTTTTACTAAACATTATTAACCAGGTTAATTATTCCTAGTTAACTTAGTGGGTTCCGGGATTTATTACCCGTTTTATTTTAAGTCCCGTTAACTCGGGCTTTTTATAAGCTTTGTTTTTCTCAAAAGCTTTTATTCTCTTTTTATTTAATATTAGGTCACAATGATTTAAATCCTAATATTTACCGGGTTAATTTTTACCACTAACGGTATTTCACCCGTTCATTATTATTAATGTGGTTTGATTACCAAACCCGTTTTTGGGGTGTTACAGAGAAACAGCTGCAAATCTTGTTAGCAGGCCACAATCACCCAACTCATCAAGAATAACTCTTCACCCAAGAAAACCATCTGATCCAAAAATTTTAAAGTGGAAGTCATCCTCAGACACCGACGAATTGACTTTGCTTAGATCAGATGGTAGTGTTCAAAGGCTAAAAATGGAGGATGCATATGGTCTGGATGCAGGTGACCCCTAAGATCTATTGAAACTTGAACTTTTAAGGGATTTTGAAGATATGGTCTCCATGAACTTTGAGTTTCAATTCAATGGACAAATCAGGGAGATGCTGATGAGTAATAAAGATCAGAAATAAAGTAGTGTTTTGGCATCATCTGTTCTAGGGGGAGATTGTTGGATCTAGCGGACCCCACAAAATAACAAATGATTGGAAAGCCAAAATAGTCTACATCTGATCATGAATAACAGTGCTTTGAAGATCTGCTCCCCCTAATGGCAAAGACTCAAACATCTGCTTTCTCTAAACTCTGCTAAAGCCTAAAGTATGCCTAAGGAAACTCTGCTTGAAGACAAAGTCTGTTGATCCAAAAGGTCTGCCAAAGTGAACCTCTGTTGATGAAGACAAAGTCTGTTGAAGCAACGGTCTAATCATCCATTGGTGATGAAGACAAAGTCTGAAGAAGCTATGGTATGCTATAGTTCAACAGATGATAGAGGATCAACAGATGATAAGGCTCAATAGAGGATTCTCCAATAGTTGATTAATCTACAAAGTTTTTCTTTATTATCAATGTAACAGTGCTTAGGCTATAGCAGATGTTAGGAGTTTATTAGGCTGTTAGATGTCAGCTTAGATGCTTCAGATGTTTGGTTTATACTATAAATAGAACAGTGCTTGTACTGTTCTATTCATCACTTTCTTCTTGACATCTTTATACAAACAAATTAGAAGTGATCAGGCTAAGGGGGAGTTTGTAATTCTCATGCATACGTAAACATTCTAATTGCGATCTTTATAAAAGGATGATGATGAAATCATTATTCTCATTTTTATAATTCAAAAGTTTATTATTCCGCTGCATATTTCCATATTTGTTTATCATCATTCATTATTTCCATCTTAAACTGTCACAACAATCAAACTCAGATCCTAACATGTCTGGTATACATGATGTATTTCATGTATACAACTTAAGGAAGTTTTTGGCAGATCCAACCCAATCAATACCATTAGAGGACGTGCGAGTAGACAAGAATTTGAACTTCACGAAAAGACCAATAAAGATTCTTGAATTTCAAGAAAGAAGACTAACGAAGAAGATAATTCCCCTAGTGCTGGACCACCGGGAAGGTCAAAAAGGACCCGAGAAAACTTGTGAGTTAGAGGAAGAAATGAAAGTCAAATACTCTCAACTATTTTAATAACCTTCGAATTTCGAGGACGAAATTCATTTTAAGGAGGGGAGAATGTAACATCCAAAGTCTTTGGGTTAATAAAATCCAAATGTCCCGAATAAACCCGTAATCGAAAGCCCGAACACATATGACGAGAACTAGCATGGAGAACGAGAAAACCCAGTTTTGGGTCTCGTCATGCTATATGACGAAAATGGCAGAAGACGATCATGTGACACTGATATGCACAAAATACAACATATAAATCATATCAAATGAGGTATAAAAACAACCCCTTTTTGGTACTAATGTTGGAAAAAGTGTGTTTCTTTGTTTACTTTTTATTTTTAGGATTAAAAGTGCTTAAACGGAAAAAAAGAACAAATTAACAGCGAAAACCAACATAAATACGAAGAAAGAAAGTTCGCATACTATACCAACCCTCCAAGCTTCCCCCCCCCCCAAAGACAGCCAGGCATGGTATTGCAATATGAATAACCAGCTCAAAATAAGTTCGTTATAGTTTCTAAAATCTCGTTGCCATGAATCTTAACCCAAAACATTTGTTTAAGTAAA
The DNA here is from genome assembly GCA_030545235.1 of Helianthus tuberosus. NCBI lineage: Eukaryota > Viridiplantae > Streptophyta > Magnoliopsida > Asterales > Asteraceae > Helianthus > Helianthus tuberosus. The sequence goes on from JARYGA010000437.1 coordinate 68,013, forward strand.
CCAAATTGTAAATCGTTCTCGTAATAAAACTTGTATGGTTTATATCATTTAGTAAACATCATTGAGTGACATCGTTTAGAAATCGTTCGTCCAAGTGATCTAGATAACGCAACGATATGTAATGTGTTAACAGCACTTATATATAGGAAGTACCAGCGGCGTATCCACCATGCTTTTATCACATTACACCCGCCCCGTTACCTAATCACTTACCATAACCCAATCGTTTAATAGTTCAATTAGTTCCAATCGTTCAAATAATTCACATAGATCAAATAGTTCCAATGGTTCAAACAGTTCAAATAGTTCACATAGAACAATAGCTCCAGTGGTTCATTAGTTCAAATCGTTCACATAGTTCAGATAGTTCCAGTGGTTCAAATAGTTCAAATTGTTCACATAGTTCAAATAGTTCCAGTGGTTCAAATAGTTCAATATAAACCATAGCATTCGTTTTAGGAAACTCGATATCGTTTAGCACATATGAATCACCCCAAAACATTTGAAAACCGTAAAAGAGGGGAACTATGTACTCACTTGAGATTGCAAGGTATCCTCGATTAAAGTGAACTAACAAGCTCGGGCAATCAAGGAATCAAGTGGCACCTAGTATCGGATTACTAAGTTAATAAATCGACACCTAAATCAGAAGATTGGGTAGAATGAGGTCTTCTAAACCAAATGAGTATTGGAACTCATGTGATATGGTTTAAGAAAGCCTACATTCTAAATCAGAACCTATCCTAAGTGCTTACGACCCGTTACGACCCATTAAGTTAGCTTACGCTACTTTAACGCGTCGTTCGCGCGAATGCGCGTTCGAGACGCCTAACTAGTCCTATGACAAGTATTATATACCCTAACATGTTTAAATATGTTGCATAATCAGTTTAAGTGACAAAGTTTAGGTTACGTATGCTTAAATACAATTTATGCATGAAAAGGGTATTTTGGTCATTTTCCTAAGGCATATAAACTACATATCATATAACTAATTAAACTAAGTGACCATAAGGTATAACCTCGGAAGGTTATTCCCTATACAACTATGGTCACAAAATATGCTTGGTCGGATCCCAATGATTGACCAAACGGGTCGGGTTCGAAAGTCTAAGCGATGGTTTAACTAAGTTAGAGTTAAACATGTTAAAACATGTTTAACTAAGTTAGAAAAATGGTTTGATATCAAAACAAAGTGTTTTGATACCCAACAATAGGTTCGTCGCAAAATACGCATAAACACGTATTTTGACCGAAACTTTGACTCGTCACTTCGACTAATAAACGTGGTAATCAGTAGGTATAGTCACAAGGGACTATAACCATCGTGATTACACTCACGTTGCAAAGTTCAAATGAACTTTGACTTGACCAATTCATGGTCAAAGCAGAAAGTTAAACACTGTTTAACTTTCATGCTTGAAAAGCATAAACCAGCATGAAAGAAGCTTAGAAAGGGTCCAAGCAAGGAAGAATTGATCTAAAATACTCAGGTATGAAGCCTTAGCTTCCACTTAGAGAAGATTTGATCAATTGTGTGATGAATGAATGAAGAACATGGTGGGTATTTATAGGAAACATTGAATCTTTGAGATCATTACAAGTTTTTTTTATAAGATCAAGGCTTGATCCAAGCCATACACTTGTGGCACATTGTTTAGAATCCTAGGGGAGTCCAAACACCAGCCCAAAGTATGTTAAAACAATGGTAAAAATCAATGGAACCAGCTGCTGATTGCTGAAACAAGTTTCTACTGACTCTGATGGTCTCTGGTGCCCTGTGAGAGATAGGCCATGTCTCTCGCGCCCCAACAGAGGCTAAAATCTCATAATTGTCAAAAATGGTCCCTTCAGCCTCTAAACTTGTTTTTCAACACGTTTAACCCCCGTTCACCCAATTTTAAGGCTTTACAAGGATTTTAAAGTGTAGGGGACATGAAATATGCTTGAAAATATCCTAGATGTCGGTTCGTTTGGCCGTACGGTCACGTTGTTTGGTTAATTATGACGAAAACTCGAACGGACGCGAGAACGATCCAAATTGCACGACGATTGGTATTTTTGCATTCCAATCACTAAAATAAAAAATTTTATTGATTACAAATTTTTTTGGGATGTCCGGATATGTTCAGAACTTAAGATATGCGCGTAAATGCAAACTTGTGTACTTTTTGACGCTTTTAGTCCCTATTGATGAAATAAGCATATTTTTGCATACCGAACCCCTCAAAGCCTATTTCTAAGTTATGTAAAGGATATTTAGGGTATGTTTAGCTTATGGTCAAGTTCCGGAATGTTCATTACTATACAAATCGGCATAGTTTCGCAGTTTGACGTAAATAGTCCCTGCGATCGAATAAACTTGTTTTCGACACACCAAACCCTCCAAAACTAATTTCTAAGTTATGTAAAGCTTATTTAAGGTATGTTAAGCTTATGTCACTGTTCCAGAGTGTTTTTCGCGTTAAACTGATAATGTTTATGCATCGGTTCGCGTATAACTTTCCAGAAAGCGATTTAAAGCCCGAAATTGGACAAGAATTGATATGTGCAAATGATACACGTTTTTATACAAATCCCAAGTATGAAACACACAATTTCATTGGTTTTGTATTTGTATGATGGTCGTAGAGACACAGATGTCACAGTCTCCCCTACTTTAGGAAATTTCGTCCCGAAATTTGTTCGAAGGAGTCTGTCTAAAGTTGTTAAACAATCGTCTTGCAGGGAATCTAGGGCGTTATCTATTTGCATAGAGTAACCCATCAAGGATTTCCATGTAAGGCGTAACTTTATCGTTCCCTAGCGGGTGCTTCCTTAGATAAAGTAGGAAGTGGGAACGAGTAATTTGATTAATGATAAAGGTCAAACTAACCAGTAGTTCTGTGGGTATCCCTTAAGAATCTAACTATTAAGACAGAAAGATCTTGTAAGGATTTGTATTTCATATCTCCAGTGGTTATTCTTTAGAAGCGAGAATGAATGGATGATTCATTCTCTCCAATGGATTCTTCGTCAGATGTAGAAATGAAGGATTGTCGCAAAGAATACTCATCTTCCCCGATGGATTTTTCTTCAGAAGCGAAAATGAATGGATGATTCATTCTCCTTAGTGGGTACTTCGTCAAAAGTGGAAATGAAAGATTAACGCAAAGAATATTCATTCCCCAGATGGATTTTTCTTCAGAAGCAAAAATGAATGGATGATTCATTTTCCTCAGTGGGTACTTCGTCAAAAGTGGAAATGAAAGATTAACGCAAAGAATATTCATTCCCCCGATGGATTTTTCTTCAGAAGCGAAAATGAATGGATGATTCATTTTCCTTAGTGGGTATTTCGTCAGAAGTGGAAATGAAAGATTAAAGCAAAGAATATTCATTCCCCCGATGGATTTTTCTTCAGAAGCGAAAATGAATGGATGATTCATTTTCCTCAGTGGGTACTTCGTCAGAAGTGGAAATGAAATATTATTGAAAGGAGTATTCATTTCCACGATGGATATTTCTTCAGAAGTGAAAATGAATGGATAGTTCATTTTCCTCAGTGGGTACTTCGTCAGAAATGGAAATGAAGGAATCGATACAGGATTATTTATTCCCTAATGGATTTTTCTTTAGAAGTGAAAATGAATGGATAATTCATTTTTCTCAGTGGATACTTCATCAGAAGTGGAATGAATTTAATCATTTTCCTCAATGGATGTTTCTTCAGAAGTGAAGATGAACGGATGGTTCATGTTCCTCAGTGGGTACTTCATTAGAAACGAAGATGATAAAATTAATCCAGGATTATTCATTCCGTTAGTGGGTATTTCTTTAGAAGTGAAAATGAATGATCAATTCATTTTCCTAAGTGGGTATTTCGTCAGAAATGGAATGAATTTATCCATTTTCCTCAGTGGGTATTTCTTTAAAAGAGAAAATGAACGGATGGTTTCTTTTCCTCAGAGGGTACTTTATCAGAAATGAAAATGAATTTGTTCATTTTCCTCAGTGGATATTTCTCAGAAGAGAAAATGAATGGATAATTCATTTCCCTCAGGGGGTACTTCATAAGAAATGAAAATGAACACGGTTCATGAATAGATTATTCATTTCCCTCAGCGGATATTTCTTTCAGAAGTGAAAAATGAATAGCTAGTTCATTTTTCCTCAGTGGGTACTTCATCAGAAACGGAAATGAAAAGAGTTAACTTTAGTTTCTTGTTTATGTTGATACATAAAAAATTGCTATGGTTTTTGTGCACTGAATTCCATTATTATGTATGCATCCATAATTTCGTAATTCCTTGCACAGTCCGCACAGTTTATTTTATAATGTGTAGGGGATAGAATCGATCGAACAATCTTGTGATAACTTTAATTTGATTAGGTCAACACATAAACACGTAAGCACATAATAGTTACAAAATTGTTCACATGGTTATTTAATTCGTTATTTGTTTGTTATTAACTTGACGTTGATTTGTACACGGGCATTCAAAGTATACCAGGAATCCTGTCAATTGACTTCAACTAGCACTTCGAACATCCTCAAGAATTCTATCTTATAAAGATATGACAATCTTATAAGGATTCGATTTCGTTCACAAAGATTCGTAACATTCAAACTATAGCACACAAAGAATCCAATTAAGGACTTTGATTGTTGCGCTTTAAAGGTCCACAAGGGTCTAACTATGAAGATAGGAAGATCCTATATAGATTTGGAATTCGTGTAGCGGAAAAAGTTTAGGAACCCGGTGATAGATATGCTAAGACAACATATGAAACAATTGGATCCTTGAAATCATTGGGCTAATCAGGCTATGTCGGCGTACGAAGTGGGGTGTTCTTGAAATCACGCACTATGTATGCTAAGGCAACATACGAGCGAAATTGTTTTTGAAAGCTATGATTGGAATCGTTAAGAATATGTTTTTGAAAACCTTTTGTAATGTTTTTGGAAATCATGTACTAAGTATATTAGATAATCTTTTTTTATAAAATGTTTTAAAACCATGTGAGATGATTTTGAAAACGTGTATGAGGTTTTCAAAAACATCGTGAAGCTGGGAAGTTATAAATATGCAAGACTAATCAAGGGCATACGGAAGTACCCTTGGGTATCCAATTAAGGATTTAAAGTGGTACTTTGGGTATTCGTTCAGGGTTGTAACTTGTACCTTGTACTTTGTTTCTTAGAAGAAACAAGTATTTAGGATTTTTGTGGAGATCTCAAGCGATCACAAAATGGAAGAATTTCGTGAGTAGTTTGTTTTGCAAGGAACACGGTTCTTTGGTGTCGGTATCATGGGGGATATGTCGTTCATACATGTAACCACATTTGTACATTGTAATGTAAATAAAAGATTTATTTATAAACCAAAATAACTGTTTCATAGACTTTGATAACGAAAGAAAATAATACACAAGGTTCGATTGTTCCAAACAGCATCGTCTTCCGGTCGGTCGAATGTTCATCCACGTGCTGGATTTGCATTAACAAGCTTTGGCCAATTATTTCGGAATTGGCCCATCTCGCCACAGTTGTAGCAAGAACCTGGTGGAAAACGAGATTGTGCTGGGTTGTTATCAGCTTGATTTGGTGCAGGTGCAACTCGGAAAACCCTAGCTGTATGACTAGTAAGTCCACAATTTAGGCATTTGCGGCATTTCACACTAGCATGATGATGAAGGTTACATTGGTTGCACAAGGGTGCAGTCCCGTTGTATGGTTCTTAGCAGGGGGTTGAGCTGGTTGGTTAGGGGCAGCTTGGTCGTTTTGAGTAACCATGGCGAAGTTCTAAGAAGCCTTTCACTTCTTTGACTTCTTGGAGGATTTAGTCTGCTTATCCTTTGGTTTCGTTTCATCGGTTGGTTTCTTGTCACCTTTTCGGAAAAGTTTACCTTTCCTGATCTGAGATTCAGTCAGGGTAGCGGATAGCTCAATGGCCTGTCTATCTGTAGTAGGGTTGCTACTAGTAATAATGTCTTGTACTGAGTCAGGGAGGCCATCAATATACTTTTCGATTGCCTTATCCAAAGGCGTAACCATGGTTGGACGTAACAGACTTAGCTCCTCATATCGGTCTGTGTAGGCTCGATGCTCACCACTATCTTATTTAAGATCATCGAATTCACTTTCCAGTGCTCTGATTTTATGACGAGGACATAATTCCTTAATCATTAGAGCTCGAAGCTCTTCCCAAGTTTGAGCTAGTGCCACATTGGCACCCCTATCTCTCATCACACCATTCCTCCATGTTAATGCTCGTTTCTCAAAGACACTAGATATGAATTCAACCTTTCGCTCATTTGGACATTGAACACGTCTGAATGTGCTTTCTTGACTCTCGAACCATTGCAGGAGTGCAGTTGCTCCTTGAAACCCAGAAAATTTCGATGGCTTAGCTGAATTGAATGTTTTGAAGTTACACTGAGCATTGTTATTGTTATTCGCCTGGTTTTATCTGAGTAATGAGGTTCGAAAGCACAGCAGCCATCTGCTAAACGATTGTGGCTGCGAGGGCAGCATCCTGTTCTGGATCACGTCTAGGTGGCATATTCTAAAAAGAACAAGGAAACATGAGAAACGAGTGAGATTGACATTTGATTAACAAAAGATGTATCGAAGATAACAACGAAACATAAGGAAGGCGATCATTCGTTCGTTACCTTGAACAAACAAACGACACATAGAGGCTGAACAAAGTAAATAGGTCTTTATAATGTATCACGAAGACATGCTTTAGCCTATAAGTGGACACTCACCCCAAGAGTTCCCAGGTAAGAGTGACTGGTCCGAATATGTGGATTTGTACGAACACTCTAGCCTTAGACAGAAAACTCGGGATACAGGCACCCACCCTTCCAGATTGCACGTGTTCACATTAATAAGACCCAAACTTTGACGAGATTTTGAAAACTTTGAAGGTTCAAAACCTTATAATAAATCATCTAAGAAGAAACGATTATTTTTCAAGTCGGATTCATAATTCGTGTTCTTGTTGTGGTTGTCGCCTAAAGATAGGCAACGATATTGTTTTAAGATCTAAGCACAAGAATTTTGTGTTAGGGTCCTAGGAAGGTTATAGTCTAGGTCAAAGCATTACTAATAACCTAATTCCCTATAACTATAAGAGCTTATAGTTAAAACAACAAACCACGGTAGAAACGTCAGGGAGTGTCGTAACAGAATCATTGTTTCACAACACATGGATTTGAAGTTTCGTTTTATTGAATTAAGTTTATTACATTGTAGTGAAATCAGAAACATAACATGAACAATTGTCTTTCATTGTTATTAAGTCACTAAGGCCTCGTCCATCCCTATGTGAGCATGCATCATAATCATCATCAAACATCATCAACTATGGTACCTGAAACATATGTGAAAATACGTCAGCATAAAAATGCCGGTGAGTACATAGGTTTTGTGAGAGTATCCGATTCATGGTTCGTTTACATGTTGCAATAACTCGTTTGACTACAAGAGTCGTTACTTGAAAACCTTGTATTGAAAAGAGTTTGGTATTGCAATAAGAATAACCAGCTCAAAATAAGTTGGTTATAGTTTATAAAATCTCGTTACCATGAATCTTAACCCAAAACATTTGTTTAAAATGTTCTCGTAATAAAACTCGTATGGTTTATATCATTTAGTAAACATCGTTGAGTGACATCGTTTAGAAATCGTTCATCCAAGTGATCTAGATAACGCAACGACATGTAATGTGTTAAAAGCACTTATATATAGGAAGTACCAACGGCGTATCCACCATGCTTTTATCACATTACACCCGCCCCGTTACCTAATCACTTACCATAACCCAATTGTTTAATAGTTCAATTAGTTCCAAACGTTCAAATAATTCACATAGATCAAATAGTTCCAATGGTTCAAACAGTTCAAATATGTGACAACTCGTATTTCAGAACCTATCTTTGTGTTAATGTAACGTATGTGAACACTATGTGATTACATGAACTTTGATAATCAATGGAATATTATGTTATTATGTTATCTGATTATGTGAATGCATGTATATATGTAATATTATCACACAAAAATAAACCGATCACACAACACTTGGCCGATCGCACAAGTCTATTCGGACTACACTTGTTGTACTCGAAACCCATAAAGGGCAGCCCATTAGGAGGGTTCGGCCCACTCCATCAACTCGCACAACACCTAGGGTGTTGGTATAAATCCCACACTTCACCTAATTACATAAGTTTACCAACCCTACTCTCTTTCTCTCCTCTCTAACTTGACGGCAGCCACATCCCACCTCTCTCGAAGCTTTATCAATCCTCGTTCCATTCTTTAACCGGTTAGTGTTATGTTATTGTTTGATTTCGGTTTGGTTGATGTTGTTATATGATTGAATATATGTTATTCGGATTTGATAGTATGAACAAACTGTCTTACCACTATAGGTTTTGATATATGCTTGATGTTGATTTAGATGGGTAGGAACCGAATAGAATTAATGATTCATGAAATCGGCTCACATGTATAGTGTTGTAGATCGATATAGGGTTGTTAATCACATGAGGTTGTTGATGATCTAGAATCGAATAAATATTTACTCGGCTGTGATGTGTTTATGTTAGACGAATTGTTGTGATGTATGTTAGGATGCATGCTAGAAATCAAGGACATAAATCTATTAATGTGTTTGAAGTTGTGGTTGATGTTTATGCTATGAACATGATTAGGGTTCTTATGAATTATTGGTAAATTGCTTGGTTTGATCTGTTATTGTTGGAAACTGTTAACTGTTAGCATTAATTGATCAAATGTAAGATAGGAAACTGTTGACTAATTGTAACTAAATAGCATAAAATTCGGATGGTACAACGGATCGCACAAGACTCCTCTCGGTCGCACAAGATCAGACCATGTCTGGTCGCACAAGACCGAATCACATAAGTACTAATCGCACAAGCCCTTGAATCGCACAAGGGCTAATCGCACAAGATTTAGTACAATCACTTTAAGCACCGTGTACAATCAGTTTCCGCATGATCGCACAAGGCTTGGGCCTCACACGAACGTTAGGACTGTTGGGCCTTAAAGCCCAATGTCCATTCGCACAAGTCGTCCGGATCGCACAAGATAATCTGGACTGCACAAGGTTATTAAACTGTTTCATTTGTTGGGCCGTATACATGTTGGACTGTTTATTGTTTCGGCCGGGTTATTCTGTTGGGCTTCATTAGGGAATCACACAAGTTGGGCGTTTTATGGACTTGACTATTTAAGTAATTTACGTGTTTGCCATGATCAATACGTGTTTGCAACCTGTTAGATTATGTGTAAGCATACGTGCACTACTTGAACCTAGACCTGACTTGTATGGTAACCATGTTAGGACGTGGTTGACCTCTAGCAGCTCGATTGACCTTTCGTTTACCTGCCGAGCTAACCTAAGGTGAGTTCACACTTTCTACAAAGCATGGGATTCCCAGGGGTTGGGAATGGGTTAAGGAATATGGATTCCTCGTCCTTTCTTGGGTAGGACAGTACGAGTTCAGGAATATAATTCCTCGTCCTCATGGACAGTTAACTTTCACTAGACCAAAACTCTATCACGAAGTTCCTCCTTTTTTATATCGACTTAATCGTCGGGCCAATGGCGAGCGGGTCATTAGTTAGATAGCGCTATTTAGGTTTGACAAGCCTCACACCGTGCCGCAGAGGACGGGCGTGAACTAATGGATCTGGGCACGTCAATGATGATAGACATTGACAGTTCAAGGCACATAAACATGACTGCAGTCAGCAGTCGATATGGTAACGAGTCTAGTAGTATAAACATGGGGTAGCCCCCACGGCCAAAAAGCTAGATAACCAAACATGGGGTAGCCCCCACGGCTGAATAGCCAGAGTAAACGGGATTTAAACAGAACATGTTTTGAACTATGGGGTAACCCCCACGGCAGTTTTCCAGCTAAAGGAAACTGTTTTTGGAAAAATTTAAAACAAACACCCAACTGTGAACTCGCTCAACATTATTGTTGACTCGTTACTACATGCTTTGCAGGTCAATAGGTTTAGCAGGAGCTTACATGGGAAGAGTCGTTGTGGAGCATGGACATTGAGTGTTCATGATAAACTTAAACTTTACTTACTTATGCCTTGGTTTTAGACATTATGCTTCCGCTTGCAACTTAAACTATGTTTTGTTTGGACACCAATTGTATTGTGTTGGATTTTATTACTACTTTCATGCTTGTTGAATATGATTGGTGGCTTGATCCTGGTCAGTCACGCCTCCTAGCGGTGATACTCCGCAGGTGGATTTTGGGGGTGTGACAGATTGGTATCAGAGCCATTGGTTATAACGAACTTGGTTTTAATAAGGGAAAAAGTTTTGTTAAAACCAGACTATAACCTGTACAGTGCTCAACAGTCCACAACGACGCTTCACTCCACGTGGAAGACTCGACATTCTAGGTGATATGGTTTATGTTTTATTACCTACTTGCTAGATTACTTAGAACTTTGCTTATGGTATGCTTAGATAAACGTAGTAACTGGTAATTGAAAACACGAGTGTGCTTACTCTCTTCTGTCATCACACTTTCGCGAACCCCTCTCACTCATGTTTCCCTTGATATGAAGATCATGTCTGGACACGTTAACATGACTCAAGCCCAGTTGACGGCTCTGATTAACCAACAAGTTGTTCGGCACTTGCAGCCACTCAGGCAGGAGGTATACCCTGCCATCTCGACTCACTCTAGGATCCCTGGATCCTACTCTCGTAAACCAACCATTGTGTTAAACTTTGTCCTTTCTTACTCTCACGACAGGTCAACCTGCACAGCCTCCTGTGTGCACTTTCAAGACCTTTATGGACTGTCGACCTAGTACCTTCAGTGGTACCAAAGGAGCTGTAGGTCTCCTCCACTGGTTTGAAAAGCTCGAATCTGTTTTCGAGATATGTGAATGCCCTGAGGCTCACAGGGTGAAGTATGCTACCAGTACTCTCGAGGGTATAGCGCTCAGGTGGTGGAACGCTCAGGTTCAAATGCTGGGGTTGGTTGCTGCTAACGCCACCCCATGGAACAATTTTAAGGAAATGATTAAGGAAGAGTACTTCAATCGTGATGACATTCACAAACTGGAGGTAGAGTTCTTCAACCTAAAGATGACGGGGTCAGAAATTGAAGCATACACAAAAAGATCGAACGAGCTGGCTATTTTGTGCCCTACCATGGTGGATCCTCCCATTAAGCGTATCGAACTATACCTCAAGGGTTTAGTGCCCGAAATTCAAAGTCATATGACTTCAGCTAACCTTGCCACCATCCAGCAGGTTGTTCAGTTGGCTCACCGTCTCACTGATCAGGCGGTGGAGCAGAACAGGTTACCAAAGCGTATTAGTGATACAGCTACTTCAGATGCTCCTAGTGACAACAAGCAGAAATGGGATGGAGCTTCAAGCAAAGGTTCAACTTCTGTTCAATCTCAGTCTCAGCAGAGGAGGACTGACGACTACAAGAGCCCTGGTCTGCAAGCATCTGGTAGTCAAAATCAGGGTAGGTACAGGGGAGTTCACCCCAAATGCAATCGTTGTAACCTACACCATAGCGGGCCATGCACCAGGAGTAACTGTCATCGGTGCAACAATCCAGGCCATGCTGCAAAGGATTGCAGAAGTTTATACCCCGCGAATCAGAATCGTCAACAACAACAAGCCCCACAACGCCAGCAGCAGCAGCAAGGCATCAACAAAGGGTGCTTTCAGTGTGGAGCTGAAGGCCATTTCAAGAGAGATTGTCCCCAACTGAACCAGAACCAGAACAACAACAACAACAATAATAATAATTAGGGGAATGGAAACAACGGGGGTAACAACGGCAATGGTGCAAGGGGTCGTGTATTCGTTATTGGTCAGGGTGAAGCGAGAAATGATCCCAATGTTATGACGGGTAAGTTCCTTCTCGACGACTTTTATGTTACTGTTTTATTCGATTCGGGTGCTGATACTAGCTACGTGTCCTTAAGAGTTAGTCAGATGTTTAAGCGTACCCCAACACTGTTGAACACCAAACACACTGTAGAGCTAGCTAATGGTAAGAGTTTAGAGGCCACACATGTAGTCAAGGATTGTAGTCTTGTTCTTGCTGGTCACACCTTCTCTATCGACCTCATTCCTATCGTTCTGGGTAGTTTCGATGTTGTCATTGGGATGGATTGGTTATCCCAACACCGAGCAGAGATTCTTTGCAATGAGAAGATTGTCCGTATCCCTCATTCAGGTGATGAACCTCTCATGATTCGTGGCGACAAGAGGGGTGCTGTTGAGAGCATCATCTCTTTCCTTAAGGCCCAGAAGTGTTTGAGAAAGGGCCACACTGCTATTTTGGCACTCATTACTGACACCTCGAAGAAAGAGAAGAAGATAGAAGATTTTCCGATCGTACGCGACTATCCTGAGGTATTTCCTGAGGAGCTACCTGGCCTTCCGCCTCATCGCCAGGTCGAGTTTCAAATTGAGCTAGCTCCTGGAGCAGTGCCCATAGCTCGAGCACCCTATCGTCTAGCTCCATCAGAACTAGAAGAGTTGTCTGCGCAACTACAAGAACTCTTGGATAAGGGTTTTATTCGTCCTAGCTCTTCGCCCTGGGGAGCTCCAGTCTTGTTTGTGAAGAAGGACGGTACCTTCCGTATGTGTATTGACTATCGTGAGCTCAACAAGGTGACGGTGAAGAATCGTTATCCTATTCCACATATTGATGACCTGTTCGACCAGCTGCAAGGGTCGAGCTACTACTCGAAGATTGATCTGAGATAAGGATATCACCAGCTGAGAGTCCGAGAAGAGGATGTCTCCAAAACAGCCTTTAGAACTCGTTATGGACACTACGAGTTTTTGGTCATGCCTTTCGGGCTGATAAACGCACCTGTGGTTTTCATGGACCTTATGAATCGAGTGTGCAAGCCTTACCTAGATAAGTTCGTTATAGTTTTCATCAACGACATCCTAATCTATTCGAAGAGTCAGGAGGAACACGAGCAGCATCTACGACTTATTTTGGAACTCCTTCGAGCAGAACAGCTGTACGCCAAGTTCTCGAAATGCGACTTCTGGCTTCGCGAAGTCCATTTCCTAGGCCACGTGGTAAACAAGGATGGGATTCATGTTGATCCATCCAAGGTAGACTCGATTAAGAACTGGCCTGCACCTCGCACACCAACAGAAATTCGCCAATTCTTGGGTTTGGCAGGTTACTACAGGAGGTTCATCAAGGATTTTTCCAAGATTGCACAACCTCTCACCTCACTAACGCAGAAGGGTGTTACTTATCGATGGGGTAATGCATAAGAATCAGCATTTCAGCATCAAAAGGATAGACTCTGCAGCGCACCTATTCTTTCATTGCCAGAGGGCACAGACGACTTTGTGGTTTACTGCGACGCATCGATTAAGGGTCTTGGTTGTGTATTGATGCAACGAGATAAAGTTATTGCGTACGCTTCACGCCAACTTAAAGTTCATGAAAAGAACTACACTACACACGATTTAGAGCTGGGAGTTGTTGTTTTTGCACTTAAGATATGGAGACATTACCTGCACGGTACCAAGTGCGCCATTTACACCGATCACAGGAGCCTCGAGCATATCTTCAAACAGAAGGAGTTGAACATGCGACAACGTCGATGGGTCGAGCTACTGAATGATTACGAATGCTCGATCAGATACCATCCGGGCAAAGCCAATGTTGTGGCCGATGCCCTCAGTCGAAAGGATACCATACCCAAACGCGTACGAGCTTTACAACTCACTATTCAGTCTAGTCTTCCTGCACAGATACGAGAAGCTCAGGTAGAAGCTTTGAAACCAGAAAACGTTAGGGCTGAAGCCCTACGCTGCTCAACGCAACGGTTAGAACAAAAGGAAGACGGTGCCTACTACGTAACAGGACGCATTTGGGTCCCACTCTATGGCAACCTACGAGAGCTTGTAATGGATGAAGCACACAAGTCTCGTTACTCAGTGCATCCTGGTTCGGATAAGATGTACCACGACCTCAGAACTACATACTGGTGGCCTAGCATGAAAGCTCACATAGCAACTTACGTTAGCAAGTGCTTGACTTGTGCGAGAGTCAAGACGGAATATCAGAAACCATCAGGCCTACTCCAACAACCAGAGATACCACAATGGAAATGGGGGCAAATTTCCATGGATTTTGTTACTGGCCTGCCTAGATCTCAACATGGTAACGATACTATTTGGGTGATCGTGGATCGACTCACAAAGTCTGCACACTTCTTGGCTATCAAAGAAACAAACAAGTTCTCTACTTTAGCAGACGTTTACTTGAAGGAAGTGGTTTCGAGGCACGGGGTGCCCACCTCTATTATCTCTGATCGTGATGCACGTTTTACTTCTGAACTATGGCAAGCAATGCACAAGTCCTTTGGCTCACGTTTAGATATGAGCACAGCTTATCACCCACAAACGGATGGGCAGTCTGAACGCACCATCCAGACCCTTGAAGACATGCTTAGGGCATGTGTGATTGACTTTGGCAACCGCTGGGAAAAGCATCTGCCACTTATGGAATTTTCGTACAATAACAACTACTACACCAGCATTAAAGCTGCTCCGTTTGAGGCATTGTACGGGCGTAAATGTCGATCATCTCTTTGTTGGGCAGATGTGGGGGATAGTCAGATCACTGGCCCAGAACTCGTGGTAGACACAATGGAACGGATTGCTCAAATACGACAACGAATGGCGGAAGCTCGTGACCGTCAGAAAAGCTACGCCGATAAGGGCCGGAAACCACTCGAGTTTCAGGTTGGGGACCGAGTGCTACTCAAAGTCTCACCCTGGAAGGGTGTGGTTCGTTTTGGTAAACGAGGCAAACTTAACCCACGATACGTTGGACCATTCGACATCATAGAGAAAATAGGCAAGGTGGCCTACAAACTGAACCTACCAACAGAACTCAGTGCAGTTCACAAAGTTTTCCACGTGTTGAATCTGAAGAAGTGTCTGTCAGATGAGACCCTCATAGTTCCTTTGAAGGAGCTCACTATCGACGAGCAGTTACGATTCGTCGAGGAACCAGTTGAAATCACGGACCGGGATGTTAAGGTCCTCAAGCGCACTAGAATACCTCTCCTTCGAGTTCGTTGGAACTCCCGTCATGGCCCAGAGTTCACCTGGGAACGCGAAGACCAAATGAAACAAAAGTATCCCCAACTGTTCACAAACAGTACAACCACTACTGAGGCTGAAGCTACCACGGAATTTCAGGATGAAATTCCAGATCAACGGGGGGAGGATGTGACACCCCAGAAAAACCAGGAAAACCATGCAACTTAAGTAGCTTCCTCAGTGAGTACGTACCAAATTTCGGGATGAAATTTCTTTCAACTTGGGGATAATGTGACAACTCGTATTTCAGAACCTATCTTTGTGTTAATGTAACGTATGTGAACACTATGTGATTACATGAACTTTGATAATCAATGGAATATTATGTTATTATGTTATCTGATTATGTGAATGCATGTATGTATGTAATATTATCACACAAAAATAAACCGATCACACAACACTTGGCCGATCGCACAAGTCTATTCGGACTACACTTGTTGTACTCGAAACCCATAAAGGGCAGCCCATTAGGAGGGTTCGGCCCACTCCATCAACTTGCACAACACCTAGGGTGTTGGTATAAATCCCACACTTCACCTAATTAAACAAGTTTACCAACCCTACTCTCTTTCTCTCCTCTCTAACTCGACGGCAGCTACATCCCACCTCTCTCGAAGCTTTATCAATCCTCGTTCCATTCTTTAACCGGTTAGTGTTATGTTATTGTTTGATTTTGGTTTGGTTGATGTTGTTATATGATTGAATATATGTTATTCGGATTTGATAGTATGAACAAACTGTCTTACCACTATAGGGTTTGATATATGCTTGATGTTGATTTAGATGGGTAGGAACCGAATAGAATTAATGATTCATGAAATCGGCTCACATGTATAGTGTTGTAGATCGATATAGGGTTGTTAATCACATGAGGTTGTTGATGATCTAGAATCGAATAAATATTTACTCGGCTGTGATGTGTTTATGTTAGACGAATTGTTGTGATTTATGTTAGGATGCATGCTGGAAATCAAGGACATAAATCTGTTAATGTGTTTGATGGTGTGGTTGATGTTTATGCAATGAACATGATTAGGGTTCTTATGAATTATTGGTAAATTGCTTGGTTTGATCGATTATTGTTGGAAACTATTAACTGTTAGCATTAATTGATCAAATGTAAGATAGGAAACTGTTGACTAATTGTAACTAAATAGCATAAAATTCGGATGGTAAAACGGATCGCACAAGACACCTCTCGGTAGCACAAGATCAGACCATGTCTGGTCGCACAAGACCGAATCACACAAGTACTGATCGCACAAGCCCTTGAATCGCACGAGGGCTAATCGCACAAGATTTAGTACAATCACTTTAAGCACCGTGTACAATCAGTTTCCGCATGATCGCACAAGACCTTGTGGATCGCACAAGGTTGTGCTGATCGCACAAGGCTTGGGCCTCACACAAACGTTAGGACTGTTGGGCCTTAAAGCCCAATGTCCATTCGCACAAGTCGTCCGAATCGCACAAGATAATCCGGACCGCTCAAGGTTATTAAACTGTTTCATTTGTTGGGCCGTATACATGTTGGACTGTTTATTGTTTGGGCCGGGTTATTCTGTTGGGCTTCATTAGGGAATCGCACAAGTTAGGCGTTTTATGGACTTGACTATTTAAGTAATTTACGTGTTTGCCATGATCAATATGTGTTTGCAACCTGTTAGATTATGTGTAAGCATACGTGCACTACTTGAACCTAGACCTGACTTGTATGGTAACCATGTTAGGACGTGGTTGACCTCTAGCAGCTCGATTGACCTTTCATTTACCTGCCGAGCTAACCTAAGGTGAGTTCACACTTTCTACAAAGCATGGGATTCCCAGGGGTTGGGAATGGGTTAAGGAATATGGATTCCTCGTCCTTTCTTGGGTAGGACAGTACGGGTTCAGGAATATAATTCCTCGTCCTCATGGACAGTTAACTTTCACTAGAACAAAACTCTATCACGAAGTCCCTCCTTTTTTATATCGACTTAATCGCCGGGCCAATGGCGAGCGGGTCATTAGTTAGATAGCGCTATTTAGGTTTGACAAGCCTCACACCGTGCCACAAAGGACGGGCGTGAACTAATGGATCTGGGCACGTCAATGATGATAGACATTGACAGTTCAGGGCACATAAACATGACTACAGTCAGCAGTCGATATGGTAACGAGTCTAGTAGTATAAACATGGGGTAGCCCCCACGGCCAAAAAGCCAGATAATCAAACATGGGGTAGCCCCCACGGCTGAATAGCCAGAGTAAACGGGATTTAAACAGAACACATTTTCAACTATGGGGTAACCCCCATGGCAGGTTGCCAGCTAAAGGAAACTGTTTTTGGAACAATTTAAAACAAACACCCAACTGTGAACTCGCTCAACATTATTGTTGACTCGTTACTACATGCTTTGCAGGTCAATAGGTTTAGCAGGAGCTTGCATGGGAAGAATCGTTGTGGAGCATGGACATTGAGTG
>JARYGA010000438.1:0-7500 GCA_030545235.1 Helianthus tuberosus
GATCATTTCATGAGACGCTACCCACGGCTGAACCAGAATCAGAATCAGAACCACAACCAAGGAAACGGGAACAACAATGGGACAACAACGGGGGTAATAATGACGGCAATGGTGCCAGGGGTCGAGTGTTCGTGATTAGACAGGGTGATATTAGGAATGACCCCAACGTTGTGATGGTTTCGACATCGTTATTGGTATGAATTGACTACCTCAACATCGAACAGAGATTCTTTGTAACGAAAAGATTGCCCGTATTCCTCGCCCAGGTGATGAACCTCTCATGATTCGCGGTGACAAGAGTGGTGCTGTTGTGAGCATCATCTCTTCCCTTAAGGCCCAAAAGTGTTTGCGTAAGGGCCACACTGCTTTTCTGGCTCTCGTAACTGACACCTCGAAGAAAGAGAAGAAGATAGAAGATTTTCCAATCGTATGTGACTTCCCTGAAGTATTTCATGAGGAACTACCTGGTCTTCCGCATCATCGCCAGGTCGAATTTCAGATCGAGCTAGCCCATGGAACGGCACCTATAGCTCATGCACCTTATCGCCTAGCTCCATCAGAGTTGAAAGAACTTTCTACACAACTACAAGAACTCTTGGATAAGGGCTTTATTCGTCCTAGCTCTTCTCCCTGGGGAGCTCCAGTGCTATTTGTGAAGAAGAAAGACGGTACGTTTAGAATGTGCATCGACTACCGTGAACTGAACAAGGTGACTGTGAAGAATCGCTACCCTCTTCCACGCATTGACGACCTATTCGACCAGTTACAAGGGTCGAGCTACTATTCAAAGATCGATTTGAGATCGGGATATCACCAGCTGAGAGTCCGGGAAGAGGAAGTCTCTAAAACAGCCTTTAGAACCCGTTATGGACACTATGAGTTTCTGGTCATGCCTTTTGGGATGACAAACGCACCAGCGGTCTTCACGGACTTGATGAATCGAGTGTGCAAGCCGTACCTAGACAAGTTCGTTATCGTATTCATCGACGACATTCTCATCTATTCGAAGAGTCAGGAAGGACACGAACAGCATATACGACTCATTTTGGAACTCCTTTGAACAGAACAGCTGTACGCTAAGTTTTCAAAATGCGACTTCTGGCTTCGTGAAGTCCATTTCTTAGGTCATGTGGTGAACAAGGATGGGATTCACGTTGATCCATCCAAGGTAGACTCGATCAAGAGCTGGCCTGCACCTCGCACACCAACGGAAATTCGCCAATTCTTGGGTTTGGCAGGTTACTACAGGAGGTTCAATAAGGATTTTTCTAAGATTGCACAACCTCTCACCTCACTAACGCAGAAAGGCGTTGTTTATCGATGGGAAATGCACAGGAACTAGCATTTCAGCACCTAAAGGATAGACTTTGCAGTGCACCTATTCTTTCATTGCCAGAGGGCACAGACAACTTTGTGGTTTACTGCGACGCATCAGTTCAGGGTCTTGGTTGTATATTGATGCAACGGGATAAAGTTATAGCCTACGCCTCACGCCAACTTAAAGTTCATGAAAGGAACTACACTACACACGATATAGAGCTGGGAGCTGTTGTTTTGGTACTTAAGATATGGAGACAATACCTGCATGGTACCAAGTGCGCCATCTACACTGACCACAGGAGCCTCGAGCATATCTTCAAACAGAAGGAACTCAATATGCGACAGCGACGATGGGTCGAACTACTGAATGACTACGAATGCTTGATTAGGTATCACCCAGGCAAAGCCAATGTTGTGGCTGACGCCCTCAGTCGAAAGGACACAGCGCCTAAGCGCGTACTAGCTTTACAACTCACTATATAGTCTAGTCTTCCTTCCCAGATACGAGATGCTCAGGTAGAAGCATTGAAACCAGAAAACGTCAGGGCTGAAGCCCTACGCGGCTCAAGGCAACGCTTAGAACAGAAGGAAGACGGTTCTTACTACGTTACAGGACGCATCTGGGTCCCACTTTATGGCAACCTACAAGAGCTTGCGATGGATGAGGCACACAAGTCTCGCTACTCGGTACACCCTGGTTCGGATAAGATGTACCACGACATCAAAACCCCATATTGGTGGCCTAGCATGAAGGCACACATAGCAACTTACGTTAGCAAGTGTTTGACTTGTGCGAGAGTCAGGGCGGAATACCAGAAACCTTCAGGCCCACTTCAACAACCAGAGATACCACAATGGAAATGGGAACAGATTTCCATGGATTTTGTTACTGGCCTGCCTAGATCACAACGTGGTAACGATACTATTTGGCTGATCGTGGATCGACTCACAAAGTTTGCTCACTTCTTGGCTATCAAAGAAACGGATAAGTTCTCCACTCTAGCAGAAGTATACCTCAAGGAAGTTGTCTCGAGGCACGGGGTGCCCATCTCTATCATCTCGGATCGAGATGCGCGTTTTACATCAGAACTGTGGCAAGCAATGCACAAGTCCTTTGGCTCAAGGCTAGATATGAGCACAGCTTATCACCCACAAACGGACGGGCAGTCAGAACGTACTATCCAGACCTTAGAAGACATGCTTAGGGCATGTGTGATTGACTTTGGCAACGGCTGGGAAAAGCATCTGCCAGTTGTGGAATTTTCGTACAACAATAGCTACCACACCAGCATTAAAGCTGCTCCGTTTGAGGCATTGTACGGGTGTAAATGCCGGTCACCTCTTTGTTGGGCGGAGGTGGGGGATAGTCAGATTACTGGTCCAGAACATGTGGTGGACACAACAGAGAAAATTGCTCAGATACGACAACGAATGGCGGCAGCTCGTGACCGTCGGAAAGTCTACGCCTATAAGGGCAGAAAACCACTAGAGCTCCAGGTTGGAGAACGTGTACTACTCAAAGTTTCACCCTGGAAGGGTGTGGTTCGTTTTGGCAAACGGGGAAAACTTAACCCACGATACGTTGGACCTTTCGAAGTCATTGAGAAAATAGGCAAGGTGGCCTACAGACTGAACTTACCAGCAGAACTCAGTGCAGTTCACGACGTTTTCCATGTGTCAAATCTGAAGAAGTGTCTGTCAGATGAGACCCACGTAGTTCCTTTGAAGGAGCTCACGATCGACGAGCAGTTACGATTCGTCGAGGAACCTGTTGAAATCACGGACCGGGATGTTAAGGTCCTCAAATGTACTAGAATACCCCTCGTTCGAGTTCGATGGAACTCACGTCGCGGCCCAGAGTTCACCTGGGAGCGCGAAGACCAGATGAAACAAAAGTATCCCCAACTGTTTGCAACCGGTACAACCACTACTGAGGCTGAAGCTACGGAATTTCGGGACGAAATTCCAGATCAACGGGGGGAGGATGTGACACCCCAGGAAAACCAGGAAAACCATGCAACTTAACTAGCTTCCTCAGTGAGTACGTGCTAAATTTCGGGACGAAATTTCTTTCAACTTGGGGATAATGTGACAACTCGTAATTCCGAACCTATCTTTGTACTTGGATGTAACCTAGGTGAACGTGATTCGATTATATGAACTTGATTGATTTATTGAATATTACGATTATGTGTCTATGTGTATACATGTATGTTGTAGTCGCACAACACAACCCAACCGCACAAGCCTTTGGGCTTTACAAATCTCGGCCTATTTCTCGTGAACCCGAATCAAAGGGGAGCCCATGTGAAGGATTCGGCCCACTCCCACCATACGCATACATGGATCCTTTGAGGATTGTGTCTCATTACTTGCAATCACATAACACACCTACAAACCCTAGTTCTTTTCTCTCTCTCTCTCTCACGAAACCGAAGGCAGCCAAACATCCTCTTCATCGGAGTTTATTCTCTTGATCGGATCAATTCTTGTCTCTTTTCTATTCGGTAAGTATGTTAACAATTGTTTGATGATTTTATGATGGGTGTTATATATACTCGACATGATTGATGATGAATTGTTATGATTGTTTCGAATCTTATGTGATTAAGCATGGATGAATATAATCGGCTATATATGTATTCGATTCGAATCTTAAGGGTTTGATTTAATACTGATCGATGGTTGTATACTGGTATGATTTATGATGATGAAAAATATTAATTTTAATATTCTTAAAAATCGGCTCACATGTATAGTACTATAGGTCAACATAGGGATTGTTAGTTAATTGATGTGGTTAATGATTGTTGTTTTTGATCGAACAGTGTGTATATATGAAGATTGAGCATGTGATTGTATTTTAAGGTTTGCTTCATAATTACTTGCACATGATTGTGATAAAGAGTCTGCACATGATTCATAATTTTCAATCTAATAATTAGTCAAACCACCCAACTATTTGGTCCAATAACCTTTGGAGGTGATGGACAGTTGTCGACTATGTGGATGTTTTGAATGATAGATTTTAAGGATGATGATGAGTTGTTATGCATTTGATTGTTCCTATTAATTAAATAATAAATTGGTTAGTTGATTGATGGTATATGGAATTGGAAATAAGATAAACTGTTAGTTGACTTATTGTAATATAGGAAATGATGGAATAGATGTAACTGGCTGCTTGATTCACGAAAGTTTGTTAACCAGTCGCACAAGACCCCTAGTCGCATAAGGGGTCCATTCGCACAAGCTGATCAGGTCGCACAAGCGGACCTGATCGTACAAGCAGCCCCTAATCGCACAAGAACTGGTTGTTTGTTGTTTTGGGCCGTAGACTTGGGCTGGGTATTAAAACTGATCGCACAAGATGTATGAACATATAGCTGATTGGGCTGGTTGGTTATGTTTGGGCCGAATTAACACAACCGTACTAGAATACTTAAGTCGCACAAGGTTATTATTTATTTGTTATGTGGGCCGTAGGCTATATGTGTTGGGCTGGGAAACACTACTAGTCGCACAAGATGGATTATTGAATGATATGTTGGGCCATGTGTTAGTACATCAATGAATTTGGGCTTCAACGAGTGGATCGCACAAGTTGTCACACTTGTGCGAGCCCAATAGTTAATATGTTGAACGTGATGATTTCATGTTACCATGATCCGTATGTTAAACTGATAACATTTAAAACATTCTATGTGTGTACTATGTTGCCATGCTCGATACGTGTTAGCAATATGTTAAACTATGTGTAATCATACGTGCTTTAATTGAACCTAAACCTGACATGTGTGATAACCATGTTAGGACGTGGTTGACCACTAGCTTTTAGACGTGACCTTTCTGTGTAATCTGCCGAGCAAACCAAGGTGAGTTCACACTCCGTTACAAAGCATGGGGTTCCCAGGGGTTGGGAATGGGTTAAGGAATAGGGATTCCTCGTCCTGTTGAGACGTAACCAGGAACATAGATTCCTCGTCCTGTTGAGACGTAACCAGGAACATAGATTCCTCGTCCGGTTGAGACGTATTAAACTATACTAGACTAGAACTCTATCAACGAAGTCCCTCCATTTTATATCGACTTAATCGCCGAGGCCAATGGCGAACGGGTCATTAGTTAAATAGCGCTATTAGGTTTAACAAACCTCACACCGTGCCGCAGAGGACGGGCGTGGACTAATGGACTATGGCACGTCAGTGATGATAGACACAGACGTTAGGGCACTTAAACATGACGAACGTTAGTAGTCGATATGGTAACGAGTCTGGTGAACAAAACATGGGGTAGCCCCCACGGCCATAGAGCCGGGCTGGAATAGCCAACGTAAGAACGGGTAACTAATAAACGTTTTTCGAACTATGGGGTAACCCCCACGGCTGGATAGCTGGTAAAGATCAAACTGTGTTTTCGGAATAACTATAAACTGGACAACCAAACGTGAACTCACTCAACTAGTTGTTGACTCGTTACTACATGCTTTGCAGGTCTATAGGTACTTAGCTGGAGCTTGCACAAGGGAGAGTCGTTGTGGGACATGGACAGCTGTGTGCCATGTTAAACCTTTGGATATTTAAACTACGTTTTGGTTTTACACATTATGCTTCCGCTCATAACTTAACTAGGTTTGTTTTGGATATTAATCGTGTTGGTTGAACTTTTACATTAAACATTTACTTGTTCAATATGATTAGTGGTTTGATCCTAGTCAGTCACGCCTCCAAGCGGTGATACTCCGCATGTGGATTTTGGGGGTGTGACAAGACCTTGTACGGTTGGGCTTGTGCACCCGAATCTATGCCAAACAGTTGGATAGTCTCCATATTTCAAGCAATATTGTTACAAGCATTTAACAGTTTCCAAGTTTACCAAATCAATCAACAACCAAACAGTTTCAATCATGGCCATATTTCGATCAAAACAAGCATCCATTCCATAATCCATAAGAATTCAAATCTAACATATGAACAATAATCACACTCATTATCCTATGCTTCAAGAACCTCGATTAACAACATTTATAACTATAACAATCTATCGATCACCCGAAACATATAACAACCGATTTAACAAGCATTCGGTTTCCAATCATCTTTAACAAATCCAAATCATCCTAACACCATCATCAAACCATTCGAAATCTAACATGTATACAGCCGATTACATACATTTATGTTTAATCACAACTTATTCAAATCAATCATAACATCATTCAATCATAAAACAATACATGATATCCGATTTATTATACACATCCGTTTAACAAGAATATTATCCTTCATACATCATTGTTCATCATACATGCAACCCTAATCGTTTAGTTGAACATAGATTCATAACAACATTAAACAAACACGTATCATGAAACACTAACCGAATTAGAGTGTGTAGCGAGGATGATCCGAACACAAGGATCTTCGAGAATTGAGAGGTGTTGCCGTCGGGTTCCAAGAGAAACGAGAAAGAGAGAGAGAGCTTCTAGGGTTTGTAAACTTGTGTGTGTTTTTGGTAAAGTGTAGAATGGTTACAACATCCTAATGTTATGCGTGTGAGGTGGGTGGGCCGAACCCTTCACATGGGCTCCCCTTTGGTTCGGGTTCAAGAGAAGTAAGCCGAGATTTGTAAAGCCCAAAGGCTTGTGCGGTTGAGCTAGTGTTGTGCGGTTCGGGTTTCGTGTAACTTATATACATACAACACATAACGTATCATGTACACAATCATTAAAACACATATCACATAACATTTAATAATCGTTCACTTAGTCAATCGAGTTCACATATGTTACACAATGATAGATCTAAAGTTCGAGTTGTCACAGTGGCCTACCAATGGAAGCCGCCCATTTGTAGCACTTGTGAAGTATATGGTCACACTACAAAACAATGCCCGAAGAAACCAAAAGTTGACGAAGAGGCAGCCCCTCAATTACCTTCAGTCCAACCTGTTGTTGGCAGCTCAAGTGGTGTGACCCATCCCGAGAATCTCAGCGATATGGCAACAGATAGTAATCCTAAGCAAGATGAGTTTACTACGGTGACAAAAAAGAACCATAAGAGAATCCCAAAGTCTAATGGCAGCTCATCTTCTCAAGCTTCAGCGAAGGACAATTCCCCAGTGCACCCCCCTGTCAAAACTGTGAAGGCTAACAACAGCAAAAGTGCAGCGAAACAGGGA